>VXBU01016267.1:297822-317197 GCA_013400315.1 Bombycilla garrulus
TAATAAAATCAGTGGTTCAAAGGCTGCTGCCTCTTCTTTTAAACACTGAATTCCTCATCCCAGACCTTGCAGATACCACAGAGAAATGTATTTGTGCGGGAAAACAGACATTGAAAAAAGAGCAGTATCCCACACACAACCAGTAAACCAAAAAGTAATTATTGATAAAAATATTTTTCTTCCCAGCATTAATTCGAGAGGATCTCTGAGTTTGATCTTGAAATATGAATTGTATTGGAAAAAGAATAGCGTTGCTCAGAAACACAGCAAACGAGGTACTGAAACTGAACATCCCCTGCTTTACTGCCTAAACTGGCTGGCGTCTTGAATCCAGGGGGCTCAAACAACCTCCATTACAATATTGATTGCACTTTGTTATTCTGCTTTAGTGATTAAATACATCAGCCACACCATCAAACATTAAGTCTTGATTAATCCTTCTCACAGCCACAGAAGTAGTACACAGAATATTTATTTAAAGTGTAGGTAGAGAGATCAATTTATGATTTATTCCTAGGTCAGCTGAAAGCTGTCCTTTGACTTTTCTTGGGTTTTCATTTATTTTGTTTCGATTTCTCCCAATTCCTTACGGTTCAAAGAATCACAGAATACCCTGAGCTTGAAGGGACCCACAAGGTTCATTGAATCCAAGAATCCCACCCTGTGCCTGGGAGGGAATTCCCCACTCCCTAAGGAGCAGACTGATTGTTGGGAAACATTAAAAATCTACTATTAATACCAGTATTAATATAATAATGCCTTCTGCTTTTGTTTAAAAAAACTTAAAATATTTTGGACATGAAAGTAGAAGATATCCTGTTATTATGTAAAATGACAAAAAAAAAAGACAATTCAAATAAAAACCAGAAAAATTCATACACCATTAAAATATAGATCTGAGCCCTTTTTTTCTGTCCTTCAGGCCTCTAAGATATAACTAAGCTCCAAGCTGCTAAAAATTATTATCATAGGGCAGTATTCAAACTGGTAAATCCAGACTCCCAACAGGATTTTATGACCTCCAGTCCATTGTTTCTTTGATGCAAATACAGACTCAACATCTGAGAGAGGTCTATGCTCCTATGCTCAGAAGAAATTTAAAGTTATGGCTTTTCTTACACGAAAACTTGTAAACATCCAGTAACACAGAGGTGAAAAAAAAAATTATTTATTTAAGTAGAAATTATACAGAAAAAAAACATGTTATATTAGGATTTTTTTACCCATTGTCTTTTAAACTCCCTTCATAATCCTCACTTGCAAAAAAATTAATGAACAAAATAGAAATCTAAAATGCTGTTCCTTATCAATGTATGATTAAATTACAACAAGGAAGAAGAAATGTTTATCTAGAAGAGTTACAGAAGAACAAACAGCCTCGATTTTCATTGCAAGGTTTTCAAGACTATTTCAGTACCAATTCCGTGAGGGAATTGTCCATATAAACTACAAACCACATATTGCTGTGACTCTCCAGGTTATTTATAAGAGTTCTGGAACATCCTGAGTTGAGGGGACTCATCAGGATGAGAGAATTCAACTCCTGGCCCTGCACTGGGCACCTCAAGAATTCCACCGTGAGAGTTGTCCAGACATTTCTTGAGCTCTGGCAGTCTTGATGCCAGGACCACTTCTCTGGAGAGCCTGTTCCAGTGCCCAACCACCCTCTAAATGAAGAATTTTTTTCCTCATATCCAACCTAAACCTCCTGTGGCACAGCTCCAGCCATTCCTTCAGGTCCTGACACTGCTCACCAGAGCAGAGATCTTCCTTGTGAGGAAGATGCAGAGCGGCAAGAAAAGGACCGATGTTCACACAGAGATACATCTCAATAGAAAGATGGATCTCTAGGACACCTCACACCAATATCTGCACTCAGATCTTCACCCTGCATTACACAAGAATCTGGTTCAGTGAGAAGTGAATAAAAAATGACAGCATTAGAAGCAGAAATGGGGTCCTGGATATGGTGTTTTCCTCCTCACAGTACAAACTCGTTTCTTGTCTCTTGTGCTCCCTGTTATTAATACTCACCTTGAATATCTCTCACTTCATTGCTGAGCTGAGTCCCAATCCATCCTGTGGTTAGAAATGCTTCCTGTGGCACATTTTGCTCTGAAAATCTTTGTTATCATCACCACAGAAATGTCTGATTAGTTACAACATTTACCTGGGATAAGAAAATGAGGTGTCATATTCCTGAAAATATGCACGAGGGCTACAGGAGACCAAGTTATTCAATTCCTGTAATTCTGCCATGTGTTTTTAAAGGTGTAGCTTAGGTAGCTGCCAGTTTTTTCTGCTGCCACCTTCTTGTAGGATTTCAGGATTCGAAATACACCTCTGTGGCATGGGAGAGCCTCAGCAGCCAGTCTGAAATGATTACTTTTTCTAGGGAGGAAGGTGTGTGCCCTATTTCTGCATATTTTGCCTTTATTATCTGTATATTACATAGAAACACTGGAAATAAATAATTTATTTCTGTTTTAGTCCTTAAATTGGTTAAATCTGGAGTCTTAAACAGGCAGAGATTATGAGATTTTGAGCAGGTTTCGTTTCAAATAAACGGAGAAGAAATAAATATTTTTAAATATCTGATGGCCAATTATTTGATAATTCTACACTTAAATGGAATCTCAATAGGAACATAAATAACATCCCTGTGAACAGCAGATGGTTTTCCATGATGGATGCCATTAAAATAAATGATGGGAACACTTCTGCAAACAAATAGGCATTAATTAAATCCCTTATCTGTATTACAATATGGGTATGTAGAAAAACATATTACAGATGTCTGGTGTGTTAAAAGTGTTTTTCCTACCAATTAATACAGTGCTAAATATTATTTTATTTATTTATGATTTTTTGAGTGCAACTAACTTAGAAAAATAATCTCCCGAGTGTAGATCATTTCCTTATTAGCCTCTGGAGAAAATTACTCTCTCTCTGGGGAAGAGTAATCTATATTCCTTCCATTCTTCTTTAACTAGATTGTGTTTGCAAATACAATTGCATTAATAAGACTCCCACTTTCTCAGAGTCTTAGATAAGTTTAAATATAGCATTTTGGTAGTGCTCTCATGATGAATGTATCTATGGCTACAGGCACTCCAAGACCAATTTTTCGGAGCTATCTAGACAATTATTCAGGGAAAACTTGTTCACTGTGTCCTGGGAGAGTTTAATGCATAATGAGTCCCTTTCTTGTTTCAAATTAGGTAAATACCTGAGCAGAGCAAGTTAGAACTGTGGGTAGCTATTTCTGTAAGCAATGTTTTCCTGTGTTTACACTGAAATAATTGTGTGTATAACCCAGAGGTGTCGTTACATCTCCATTGCACGAGCAACTGCATCAGGCCTCACAACGCATGGAATAAAATCCTATTTTCCTGCAGTATTTTGATCTGTCAGGCTAAGCATGGACTGCACTGCTGCTGAGCCCACTTGTCCCTGTACTCTGGAGGATTTTGTGCACGTGCTTTATCAAATGCTTGACAGCAGCAGCAAAACCTCCTGGGAAATGAATGTGAACCTGTAAGAGGAGTTTCTTCAGTTATCAGTGCTGTTCCAGGGATCATTAAGGGTGGAAAAACTCCCCAGGGAAGCGGTGGAGCACCATCCTCAGAAGGCTTCAGAAAACAAGCAGGTGTGGCACATTAATGGGCATGCTGGTATTTGGTCGAAGCTTGGACTTGATGATCTTGATGGCTTTTTCCAGCCTTGCGGATTCCATGATTTTATGATTTGGTGTGACCACAGCTTCCAGAAGGATCAAATTTTTAAAAGAGGGAAAGGGAATGTTGAGAGCCCCATGTGTTGTGAGATCGAGGCCTGCATATTAAGGGGTTCAATTTTATTTTTCTTTTGTTGAAAAGAGCGACAGAGTGACCAAAGCAGAGCAAAGGGAAACAGAATATATAAAACTTGAGTGTCACCAATTTAGGAAGCAACTTCAACTGGGTGAATTTGGATTTCTTTCCATGCGACATTTGCCGAAGTAAAGAAAAGGAAATTAGGACCAAGTGAGATTGTTATTGGCTCATTTCTCCTGCAGTAACTGTCTGTACCATGTCTTTTCCATGTCATGGCAAAGCACTTCATCCTAAATCTGAGGTGGCTCTTGATTTATACAGGTTCTTCTTTAACCTTGAATGAAAGGAAAATATTTACAGGATTAGCAGAAAAAACTGCAGATCCATCCAAGGACTTGAGATCTCTAAGCATCTACAGCACACAACTTTGATCTTTCCTTTCTCCTTGTTATTTTTAGCAAAATATGTCCAACTGACAATTAGGGAGGCAGGCCCACACCCTTTCATTCCCAGAATCCTTGTGAAGTCTTTAAAAAGGGAAATATTCTCTTTCCTCATAACTACTGTAAAATGGGTGTTCGGGTGGCTGCAATGATGTTGAAGAATCTAGGGAGAAAATCAAGTAGCAACTACTTCTGGATTTTATATATTCAGTATTTTCACTAGAAATGCAGAAGATGCTATAGGAAAAGCACTTCAGGCATTAAAAAGAAAGAGATTATTAAAGGATTTAAAAGGATACGATTAACATTCAAAATGATCTTGAGAAATTAACGTGGGGCTCAGATTGATAGAGCAAGACTCTTAAAGCAAAATTAAAATCATTCTTCTGTAGAAAATCCAACAGCAGAAGTTTGGCATTCAAGAAAACTGGCAAAACAGCTCAGGAGGAGGGAAGGATGATCAAACGGCTGGAGAACTGAAGAGATAGTGAAGGAGAGACATCTCCCATGGAGAAGAGAAAGCTCAGGAAGACCTCACCACAGTAATCCAGTACTGAGAGGGTGGCTCAGAAAGAACAGAGCCTCTCCATTCATGAGGAGCCACTTGCAGAAGATGAGGAGAAGTGGGCACCAGTGGGAGAGGTCTCATCTTGATATAAGGGAGGAAGTTTTTATACTGAGAACACTCAACCAACACAACCTCAGAAGGGGTTCTCAGGATGGGATGGGACAGGGAGCTGGATGACCCCAATTAGGCCCCCTTTCCATGGGAACTCAGACCACGTGGGCTTTTGATGTGCCTTCCAACCTCGGCTGTTCTGTGAGTATATGAATTAATATCTGTCCTACACCATTTTTTCTTCCACCCACTTATATCCAGAGCAAGATCTGGGAGCAGGATGGCCCATATGCTTCTGTGAGTTTTTTTCTCCTCAGTGTGCCTGTTTCTATATATTTCTGTTAGCGAAGACAGGTTCTGTGTGTATGTGTCACACAGAAATTAAATTTGCTCTGACCCTTTATGCACCAAGCTATCTGTCTCACAACTAAGTTCCCATCCTGCTGTTGTCAGTTTTTCTCCTAATATCCATAGCAACAAGATTCTCTTGTCAATCAAATATTTCACAAGTTTTGAGGCCCGAAAGACTTATTAAAACATCTTCTATAGCTTTCTGAAGAAAAAAATCCAAGAATTTTTTCCCCCGTTTCTCCTGTGATGAATCCAAAATGTGCATTTGTGAAAAATACCTTCCAGAAAAAAACCACCTGCATATGGCCTGTAAAGCTCAGGAAGATGGAGCATTCACCAAGACCATTGGGAGTTTTAGTCTATGTTAATTTTTTTCACGTGTTTTAGAATTCATGTCTTGTTTCTAATTTGAATTTATATGTTTCTCGCTTCTGGGCTCTGTTTCTTGTTATGTCTTTCTCTACTAAATTAAAGATCTCTTTACTACCTGGTATTTCTCCCTGTGGAGATATTTCAACCATAATAGAGTCACCTCTTGGTTGTCCTTTTTAAAGACAAACAGCCCAAGTTCTGTATGTGTGATTAAATAAGTCTTCGAGCACATGAAAAACCTAATAACTGAAAACCAAAAGAAATTTTCCTCTGTCTTAACACAAACATCCAAAAAAATTACATGGCTACTCAAAAGGGAGCACTTACAAGAAAATATAATAATCTATACAACATTAACGAGTTAGACTACAAATGCTGAAGTTATCCCAATACGATGGTTCTTTAGAAGAGAGCTGAAAGGGGAGATATGAAATAAAGATGAAAATTTCGTAGATAGGCTTTTGGTAATTAAAAATAAGTTGAGCAGTCTCTGTTCGGAGAAAAGGAGGCAGCCATTGCTTTAAGTGTTGGTGTAGAAGGGCTCAAGCACCTCTAAGAGTCAAGTGGAGCCCATAAACAGAACAAAGCAGGGTGTGTAAAACTAGGGGGACTTCACTAACGAGGACTTGAAAGGAACAGGAAAAGAAATATCATATCTTAACAATCATTCTGGGATTAGAAGTAATTGTCAATGAAAGTTGTGGAATTGTCATCAGAGGAGTTATTCCAGCCTTGTTATGAGCTTTTGAGATAAAAGAGAGTGCTGGAAAACTACAGGGAATGATTGGGAAACCTACGTGGTCCCGTTTGAAGCCAGAAATCCATAATTAGGTATTTTGGGCCACACTGGGGAAGCTTCCTTCATTTGGATATAAATGGGATGATGGTGAAACATCTAATGAGTGTCATTAAGCCACACTGAAAGTCAGTGTTCCCGATGATCTGAAAGATCTTTCTTTTTGTCTTTAATTAAAGCCCAACAAATCAACACCAAAGTTGGACAATTAGACTTGGAAGAAACTTCAGGCCCATCTTCCCATTTTAACCTGGGAATATTGGGTTGAATCAGAAAATATATCTGACCATGACCCAGGAGTGGGAGAGCAGCAACTGCTTTTCTCCTGGGCATTGCACCGTGGATAGCTGCAAATCGCTGGAACTCAATCAATCAATCAATCAATCAATCAATCAATCAACTATTGGAGATCAGCATTCGGATTCTAGATCCCTGGTGCTGTAAAACAAGATGCTGGTGAATGATAGGAAAGGGGGTGTTAATGTTTGGGATCCTTGCTTTGTTGTGAACAGAGGAAAGGCACTTCTTGCTCTGAGGCGGGGATTCTCAAGGCTGATGCCTCGCTGTCCTTATCAATTAAGTCACTAACTCAAGGACTTATCAGTTTGTTTTTCTCCATGCTGAACACATGAATTCACCCACCTGGTGTGTGATCCACTGCAGGGTACCCCCAACAGTGAAATTTCTGAGACAGAAATGTTCCGGGGTGTCTGTGGGCATTGGGACCAGAAGAGCATTGAAAACTGAGAGAATTAAGTTGAAATTCCAGATTGCCGGAGACTCTGCAGGTCTGTGTTCAGTGTCTAACATCATTTCTCTCTTTGTTTATCCTTTAGGATGATGTTACAAGATTAAGGAGTAATTTGTCTTTCCTTTGAATCAGGGCTTTGTTCAATCTCTTGCCATCTGTGAATACAACACTAGGAATTCTGGACAAATCACAAACAATTAAAAAAAACAGTAGAAACACAAACCTAGAACCATTTATCTAATGACTTAAAATGGAACACGGCTTTCATGGAATTTGTGATTACAGTTTTTAAAACTGAAGTGACCTATGGTCATTTTCCAGTAGGAGTAGGCAGTAAGCAATAAATACAGGTAAGATCCAGAAGGGAAGAAATTTTAGGATGTGAGACACAAATGCTGGATGTTTCATCATGGATAAGGATTTCTTCCAACATGATGTTACATTAATATATTCAGGATTTTAATCTATTTGATAATGGCATTAAAAAATTGGAAATTCATGTCCCCATTCAAGACACACATAAAAGAATGCTAAAAAAACCCCAAATTTATATTTTTTGTGGAATACATCTCTTTCAGCAGGGGATCACAGCACAATGATCTCCCACAGTGCAGGCTTGAGCAATGAGTTAGATAATGAATATCCATAGGTCTGCTATCATGTTTTTAGATCAAGGTAAGTCACAGCAAAAATGGGGGTTATTTTCCTGTAAGTGGATAAATTTCTGTTTGGAAAACTTAGGGTCAAATATTCATCTGGCTGTGAATGTCTTAGTTACCAAAAATGAGCAATTAATTTTCTTGTTACAGACAAGGGATTCTGCAACTTAGAGAGGAATATTTTATTTAACATAATTAAGTCCTTCACAACACTGTGTATCATTTTTGAAGACCTGAGGGCAAGATGGACAGATAAACACTTTTAAATTTTTGTTCTCTCTTAGAATTTAATTCACCAATAACTTACTTGTATCTGGTCAATCCCCTTCAGCCACATTGCACTCCTAAAGTTGCAGCCACAGCAGTGGATGTTGTTTTAAAGACTGCCTGAACATTTCTGCTTTTTTTAATTCCAGACTGAAAAACATTCAGTAGTTCTTCACCTCTTGCTGCTTCCATATCAAATCTTGCATCCCCATCAAATTTATAACAGAGGAGGAAATTCAAATTACTATTGTTATTAATCATAGTTTTTTGCTTTTGCTATTGGAAAATCATAATTTTTATGAAGCATTTTCAGAAGAACAAGAAGAAACCTAATCTGAAGTCAACATTGCTTCTAATCTCTCCAATTTTCTTGTCCAAGATGAAATAACTTGCCTAAAAACAGAAGGAATAAACCACTTTAAAATTCAAAAAAATGTTGGTTTCAAGTGCTTCAAGTGTAGGTTCTATGTCTTTGACTTTTATACCACAGCCAAACCCAAAATGAGTGCCTCCAGCCATCTCTTGATCCTTACAGAACTCCTTCCATAGTCTGCATTCCAGAAATTTGTCATGTTTCATGATAAAATTACTCTCCTATTTAGGAAACATCAGGAAAAAATGTTGTGGATCCATGCATATTGGGGTCATAAAGTAAGGGGAATCTGCCAAAATCCAATATCCCTGAAATAAATTAGAACTCTTTTTTTTGTTATTTTTTTAGGCAATTAATGGGTCTCAGTCGTCTGCAGCTGTAGTTACGGCAATTAGTTCAGCTTAGCACAAGTCTCTAATTTCCTACATCAATAAATGTAAGATCAGGGCAGGATCACTATCAAGCGTAGTCATTGTTTACAGCACATTCATCTTCATAAGTGCCTGACTATAAACAGAACATCTTTCCACCGAGGTTTGCCCAAAAATATCCATCAGCGTGCCTTAGAAATGCAGGGAAATGCTGGAGGGAGGGAGAAAATGTGATAGATCTTCTGCAGTATTATAAGCCAAAATGTCAGTGTGAGTAAACATTTATTTTCCTCTACTACTGAAGTACCTACAGGAAAAGAAACTCTATGGTCTTGTACAAGCAAAGCGAGAACGATTTCTGAGGGATCAAGAGCTGGACTTAAAGGATCCCTGGGGGTCCCTTACAACCGAGGATATTTCCTGATTTTCCATGATTTTCTAAGGCTACAAAGTGGGGTTAAATGTGGGAGATGTGTGAAAAGGGAATGAGAGAAACAAGGATTTCAGAGGAAGGTAGTGGTGAAGACAGAACTGAAAATCAGATATTCACCTACAAACTACCAAGGGGCACAATAATTTGGTCCCCATCCTTTGAGGAGAGCTGTTAGGGAGGAAGAAATCTGAGGGAACTCTCACTTTGGGCTCCTAAGGAAAGACCATTCCTCTACTATAACAAGATACTGACTCTACCACTATTTCCTAAGAAAGAATAGCAAGGCTAAATCTACTCCAGCATGAGCAAAACTCATATTTAGGAGTGAAACACCAAATGCAATAATTTATGCTCTGAGGTTTGTGCTCCTCGATATGGCAGCACTAATGAAGCAAACCCAAGGAAGAGCCTTGGTCATCATTGCATGGGATTCCTGCCCCAGGCTAAACTGGTACTTTGTATTTATTTTTAGTTACACCACCTGGATTAAAAGTAACTTTTAAAATGCATAGGGAACACTCAGAAATTTGTTTTTATAGGACAGGAAGAATATCCAGTGTTTGAGGAGGCAGTTGTTAAGAACAAATAAGACTTAGAACCAGTTTGTGATGTCCCAGGTCTGCTACATCAGCCACCAGAAGAAATGTACTGGCTCCCACAGTTTTGCTGTTTCCTTTTGAAGAGAGGAGTTCTGCTTCAGTTAACAATTTTTTAAAGCGCCTAAAGAAATCCTAAAAAATGTGCAAGGCACATTTGAAGACTGCCATCCTCTATCTCCCCTCGAATTTACTAGATTTGGGCAACCAAACACACTGGAGGTTTTAATAGGTTCTTTATCTATCTGTATTAGGAAAGTTACTCATTACCAGAAGATTCTCCAGAAAAGGGGAAACAAAAACCACTTATGAACATACAGTTTCCTCTTTCTCCTCCCCAAATGAGCAAAAAACCTGTTAAGATGACATTTTTGATAATGTATTATGGCAGGTGAATTAGGCAAAGTGTTAATTAAAATCTGAGAGTTAATTAATGAGATCCACTGCACATTAAAGATCATTACTCCATCTGAAAAGAGTAATTAGAGAGCAGTTGCTGGTGTGTTTTATTCTCCTGGGTGTTTTGCTGACATGCCACATAAGTCACTCGGTGTTGAGAAAATAATCTGCTGATCTCCATATTTACTGTGATTATTAGATAATTGTGGCAAGTTAAGCTGTAGCAGGGAGAATCCCCTTTCTACCAGATTTCCTCAGAACTACTTATTCATCTATTTATCTGGCCTCTTATGTCCCTTAATTAAGTCATTAGTGATAATAATAATTTCCAATCTCCATTTTAACTGCTTGCTTTCACCTAAAAAGCTCCTATTCTCTAAATCACTTCAGATAATAAAGCTGGAAGCTCAAGAAATCTGCTCTATTGTGCTGCTGGCACTGCTGGGTTGGGTGGCCATGCGAAAACTTGGCTCACTTCAATTCCCAGCCATTTGTCAAAGGAGACTCTGAACTTGTGTGGTGGTCGGGATGGTCGGGATTCAGTCAGCAGCTGTGGTGATCACTCACAGGTATAAATCTAGAAAACAGTTACCACCCAGTGGATAATTCTTCCTGCCATTTTCTAAGTAGCAGATCTGTGAAAATTTCCAGAATTTCATCAGCACTGATTGCAATTGTTGCTGCTGAAAAATGCACAGTCAGTTGTCATTGTCCTCTCTGGCTGCTTAAATTCATTGTGGATTTTTTAATCATAGAATTGTTTGGGTTGGAAGAGGCCGTAAGGATCACCCAGTTCCAGTTCCCTGACATGTGAAGGAACCTTCCTTCTATCTACAGATTTATCCCAGGTTGCTCAGAGCCCCATCCAGCCTGGCCTTGAACACTTCCAGGGATGGGCACCCACAGCATCTCTGGGCAACCTGTGCCAGTGCCTGACCACCCTCACAGCAAGCAACTTCTTCCTAATACCCATTTTAAATCCATCCTCTTTCAGCTAAAAGCCATTTCACCTTGTCCTGTCACTGCAGAGGTGTTTTCATGAAAGCTTTTGAGAAATCAGTTTGTGTTTGTCCTCACACACTGGCACAGCAGCTCACTCTTTAATCAATTAGATTTTGTCTGATTGTTGTTTGTGCCACCTTTATTCATAAATGCCCTGGAAGATCATTGCTTGCTTCAGTGTAAACTTGATATTTCATGTCCTGCCATCCCTATCCAAGAGAATTGTTCCTCTTTCCCTACAGGATCCCTTCATCAGCCCACATTTCAAAACCACATTTTTCAACATCTCTCCTCCACCTCTTTACCCCATCCCTCCTCCCAACCTTACTCTGTCCTTCACCTCCAGCCCTTGCAAGCTGTTACCTTTCTAAATCTGTCCTGCACTTCTGAGTTTGCCAGATGTTTTCCATCCAGCAGTACCCCAGGTCAGGATCTATTGGCTGCAGGACTCTGAAATTGCTCATTTCATGTTTAGCTTCATTAGATAATCTCAAGCATTCTGTTATGAACGAGGTGGATGCCTTCTGCAAGTCTGGGTTGGTTTTTTTTTCCCCTTAAGCTAAAGGTCTCTTCAGAAATCAAATTAAGAATCCACAGAGACCAGACCTGTGTGATATCTTACCATGCCATTTGAAGTGAAGGGAAGCTGAAGAAAAAAAGTCAAGTGTATTTTGGCTCTATGGAGTAAACTCCACAAGACTCTTTCCTCTCTTTTACTTTCAGTAAACGTTTTTCATTTTCTGTCATACAGGAGCTAATAGTTTAAAATGATTGCTGTCTTCTCTGTAGACCACTGATTTCCTAATTTTTCCAAAACGGTTGACCCCCTATAAACCTTCAGCTGACAATGCAGTGTTCTGAAGAGCCAACATAACTGTGCTGTCAGCTGCTGTGTTTCTTCTGTGGCTTCACAAGGAGTTTTTAGACATAGTTTACAAGATGTTCCCCATGCAGCCTTTTTATCTCCCAGAAAGTCACTGTCTGTAATTTCAAAACCTTTCTGTGTGCTGCATCTATAGTGACACGAAGCCTTTTTCCACATATGGTGAAGATGCCAATATTCTTCACCTGCCCTTCAAAAATCATTATGTAGGTCATAGAAACAAAACTTAATAAATTCTCAGGTAAATCACCAAACTCTGATGTTTTCTGTCTCAAAATTTTTGTTTGACGAAGTTTTCCTGTGTCTCAGAATTGGATTTTCATTTTTCCAAACAGAGTTCAGATTTTATTCTTGTTCTGCTTCAGGAAGCTGAGAGCTTGATTTATTTCAGGAAAGAGAAGATTTAATAAAATGCACCAGAAAGGCAGAAACAGTAATATTTACTGATTAGTAAACATGTGCAGGTCTCAGTGTAGCTGATGGCTCCACTGAACTGGAATCCTCCTTTCATCCCTCATGATCTGCCTACCTCCTCCCTGGATAGATGTGATGATAACTCTCTATTAAAATGTCAGGCCATTCTGGGAATTAATTAATAAAAAAAGAACTCTGGAATTGGCACAAGACTATATGTTAGAAATTCTTATTAATCCACAAACTACATCCACACAGCAGGATGACAGCTCTTCCCAAATGCCTTAAGCAGAGACACGACACAGACAAATTGGTTTAAAGAGTCAGAGAATTGTTTGGGTTAGAAGATCTTTTAAGATCACCCAGTCCTGCCATCCTGCCACGGCCCAGGACATCTGCCATTAGATCAGGTTTACTCAGAGCCCCTTTTGACCTCATCTTGATCACTGCAATATCCCAAGATTTTTTCCCAATGTCAGTGTCCCTGCCTAGGCATTTTTTTCCCTGTTTCATTATGACCAGGAGGTGCTTACTCAGCCACGCTGCTCTCCTTCCTTCCGTGTCCATTTTCTTGCACATTGGAATCAAGAGTTCTTGTGTTCTATAAAAAATTGTTTGACTTGCTACCAGTTCCCTTGTACCTCTGTGGGTATTTCCCCAGTTCAGCTCACATCTTCTCCCAGGATAGCTGAGAAGAAGCCAGGACTGGTATTCAATCCCAGAAAAGCAGATTTTTCCCAGTTTTTCCGCAGGGAACAGACAGACTTCTTAAATTAAAAAGCTTTATTATTCAAGTGATTTAGTACTTCAAGTTGTTCAAAGGATTTAGGACTACATGAAAGTTGATTTACAATCAATTAGTGCTAAGAAAGGAAGAAATTGCTCCCAAACAGAATTATAAAATTCTTTATTATTATTCTATATTATAAAATTCTCAAGTACACAATTAGATTCCAGTGAATATGGATGATTACCTTTCAGCCTTTCAGGACTATCAACCTAATTCCTAAGTTATGAAGCAATAGATAAAATATGGGCTTTTTCTATCAGATCATTAAAAAAATAAAATAAACATTTGAGTGACTTTCAACATCACTATTAGATCAGTTATGCTTCTGATTATACAGTGAGCTGCTATTAAAGAGCTCTTAAAATCCTTATTCTGTTGTGTTGTTGAAGGTTATTAGAGACAATGAAGACACCTGTGGATTTGGAAGTTCCTTCACAGCAAGTCACCACAGGCTGAAATACAATTCTAGGGGAGTGTGGTTCAATTCTTGCTCAGTGCTTGTAATGCCAAGGGTTTGTCCCCACAGTGTCCCCTTCCCAGGGTCCCGCCACCTGATTTAAAGACTATGATAAATAATATGCCTAATTTAAGTAAAAAATATTATGTTAACAATAACAGAAGCTTTCTAGGGCAGGGAGCCAGATTTCATTCAGTCCATGTGGGCCAGGTTCTGATTTATCATAGAAAATTCCCATAAAAATGGTAAAGTCTCGCAGAAGCTTATTCTTTTTGTATATTTTTTTAGATTGTTTAATTTAATTGATTTTAACCTCTCCACATTCAGCATGGGAATATTTTATTTATCCAACACACCTCATAATTCATTAATTACTCTCAACCATCTCGTAAAAACTCCAGATTCTTTGTTTTCAAAGTAGACTATTTACCTTCCTAATGCACCTGTTTCTCTTTTTGAGCCTCTTTTCCCATTTTACTTCTTTCTTTCTTAACTTGTAGATGGCTCAAGGCATGAATTAGTTATAATTTTCTCATCTCTCACATATTTATTTATCAAATGGAGGCACAGCTCTTCCCCAGTGCAGAGATTTGTAAACTGTGCCAATTAGACTCTTTTTCTGCTCCAAGCAGGACAGAGCAGAGAGAGGCAGAGGGATGTGCTGCCTTACAGTTGGACTTACTGAGCTATGCCAAGACTCTATAAAAGCCTTATCAAACAAAGTCAGTGACGGGAAAAAAGCAGAGAGCTAATTATCAGGAAGCACTAGTAAACAAAAAAAAACAGTGTTTAAAATCCAGATAATTAAGCTGTGGTCTAGGAACAGGGGTATTCCTGTATGTTCAAGACTTTATAAACATGAATTTGAAGCAAAAAGTACTGTTTAAGTTACTTTCATTATTTTGCCCTCTGGTGAAGAAGAAGAAATCACAGCTAAATTGCTTGATTGTTTCATAAGACAAAATCAAATAGATAACAAAAGGGCAACCTGCCATGTTGATTGTCTGACAACTTTGTAATGAGCAGTTCTGGCGAACATGTTGGGAGAATTAAACAAAGCATTTTCTTCTGCGTGATGTTCCAGAGCCATCTGGATGCAATCCTGTGCAATGTGCTCTGGGGTGACTCTGCCTGAGCAGAGAGGTTGGGTCACATGAGCCACTGTGTCCCTTCCAACCTGACCCATTCCTTGGTTCTGTGTGGGTCTTGGATCTGAGAAAACATCAGCTTTAGTCCGAGAATAGGTTTAAAATAATCAGGAGGAAACTCTTCCCTGTGCAAGGGGTGAGGCCCTGGCGTGGATCGCCCAGAGGAGCTGTGGCTGCCCCATCCCTGGAAATGTCCAAGGCCAGGTTGGATGGGGCTTGGAGCAACCTGGGACAGTGGGGGTCGGATCTTTATGATCTTTAAGAATGATCTTCCAACCCAAACCATTTCATGTTCAATTACCTGAGAGGAGGCTGTGGCCAAGCCCAGACTACAAATGTTAGGAGAAGAAGAAACAGCCACTTTCTGAAGTTTCTTTATTCCTTTTTTTTCTTTTTCTTTTTTTTTTTTCATTCTCAGATCAGAAAGTAAAAGGATGAGCTTAGCTCTGATCCTTGTCTTTATTTCATCTAGTAAAAACCCTGAAAATATCCTGAGTTTCGCAAAACTAAATAGTCTTAAATACAAAACATCCTACTGCTGCCAAGACAGCTTTGACTACAGATTAAAGTTTTTTAACTGACAAGACAAATATAGACTAAGGCAGGTAGAGTTCCATGGAAAGAGAATGAGACTTTGTAACATTACAAGGAGAGGTTCCAGTGGGTTTTCTGTTTTTGTCTGAATCCACTTTATTTCACACTCCTGGATTTGGCTTTGTCCCAAAAGCAAGTCTGTGGTTGTGTCAATACCTCTGTGAAATTCACACTCTCTGTCCAAGATCAAAATCAAAAGTCTTGTATCCAGTTTTCCAACAACAAAACATTTTTTATGGCACAAGAACTTCGAGTATTAATAACTTCTGTATTTCTCCTCTGTTCCTCTTCTCCCTTCCTATCCCGATTCAAGATGCTCCTGATTCTCCATTTCAGTCTTTTAAAGGTGTTGCTGTTGAACTTTACACTGATAAAGCACAAAGTTTTAAGAAGAAAAAGAGAAGTGAGAGAGTGGGGGAAGAAACAAAGAGAACTCACAGATTTCCTGATAAACGTGGATTAAATTCTGTGAAATTACTATTTTAGTAATATTTTTTGTCTATCTGTTCTACAACAAAAATGTTAAGGAAAGGAAGGAAGGAAAAGGACAATTTGTACTTTCACTGTCCAGGCTTTAGTTCCTGAAGGGGAGGTAGAAGGCAGGAATTTAGTTGCCCATTGAATCAATGGTTTCCCTAAATGTTCCCAAAAGGAAATACACGGCAGAAATTTTAATTTGCAGCACTGCTGCAGAGAATACACTAAGCTTTCATGAAACAGTGCTCTGTACACAATTCTTTCTGTGGCCATTAGGAAAAAACAAACACAAAGAAACTGAAAACCTTTTACAATACAGCAAAAGTTACTTGCCTGATAGTTTTTCACCTCAATGCTGACAGAAAAGGAGAAATTCCTCCTTACACATTTTATCTGGGATGTTTTTAGCACTGCTTCAAGTGGTTCATATCTTAACTGCTGCTCCCAAATTCCTGGAGGGTGAGATCTCATATGTCAGGTTAAGGTTTAAGCAATCTGGAAACCAAGTGTTAAGCACTTTTTAAAGTTCAAGAATGGGTTGAGCACCTGTGTAGTCATAATCCCAGAGAAAATCCTTCTGCTGGAAATGACCTCCATCACTGCTCCAGCTAAGGCACAAAGGTTTTGTCACAGCAAACTCTTATCAGCTTTGAGGGGAACTCAGCTCCTGTTCTTTGTGTACACCCAGTATCTTCATAGAGGGATTCACTTTAAAAAAAATAATCTCCACTGAGGTGGACTCTTTTACACTCCATGATAAGGCATTATATATGAGAGGCAACCACCAGCTAGATGAAGACATCCAAATCTTTGTTTCAAAGAGTAAATAATAGTTCAGTGCCACTAGGAACAAAGGAGCTACGTGTGGGGAAACAATATTCAAAGAGCCAGCATAAAAATAATGAAGCTAGGGAGAATGAAATTAGAAGATGAAGCAAAACCAGAGGGAAATATAGCAAGGAACTATAAAAGGGATGGGAAATTGCAGTTGAAATAAAATAACAATTTAAAAATAGTTTAAAGCTCCTAGAAAGTTGTAAGAGAAAAACATAATCATGCTAGAAAAAAATGAGAAGTGATAGCCCAACGTAGGAACTGCGGGCATAAAATTAATGTATTAAAAGTAATGATATGCTTACGCTCTGCAGAGAAAGGCTCATTTCACAAGTGATAACACAGAGAATCTTCCCCATCTCTGCCAAGGTCATGGACCAAAAACTGCATTCGACATGTAATGGTAAGTGGGATAATGAAGGTGCAAGGCATGATCTAAAACTCCTCCTTCCACCCTCTATGAAGGTGTCCTAGAGCACATTGTCTGTCCCACTGCCCAGCAGAACTGTCAGTGGTTAAAAGTGATTGATTTGGTGGAAATAAAAGGAAAGCGCGAATCTGAGCAAACAAATGGACGCAGAGCTCATCTGGGATGAGGAACTCCTGGCAGTTACCCTGAAACAACCAGCTGTGCCTGAACATGGAAATGGTCACTGGGATAATTATCATGCACTTTGCCTGCAGCATTATTGTCATTATTTCTTCTGCTGGACAAATTGCAGAAGTCACACCAGCCATGTTGCTGTGACACTGTTTGTGCCATGGCAGCTTTCCATGCAGCACTGAGGAACACACACGAGTAGCAAAGAGGTGAAGAACTGAAAATACTCTTCTGTGCATTGCTTTCCCTCTTTTCTATCTCCCTCCCAGCAGATGTTCCTCTTTGTGTCCCGTGTTTGCATGTTTATCCAGGAGAGCTCGGATGGCTCCCACTGGATTTGCTCTTTGCAGAGCTGAGGAACGCTCCTTCCAGCTGGATGGAAAGTACTTTGGCAAGAGGCTGCTTCTCAAGAGACTAATCTGGAAACTTTTTCTGTCCACTTAGTACTTATGAAGACTTAAGTAGTAAATACTATGTTCTTAGTGCTTATAAGTGTGAGACTCATCACTGAGTATCTCTGGAAGGCAGGAACTCAAGTGCAAACTTCAAGAGAGTCTGAGTCTCTCCTGCGTGTTGTAAACAGATTTTCATGTACCTTTTTGAGCTCAGGGAAAACTTATGCGGTGACCATAGCGGATGTCTTGGCAGTTTTTGCAATTTTGAAAAGCTCCATTCAGAGCGAGATGGTAAAATATAAATTGATTTTGTAAGATATTTCACATGCAGTAACAGGGCTGTTGCTGTAAACAGCAAGGAAGAAATATGGGAAGATGACTGTGTCAATCAAGCAGTTTTCCATTAGGAATGTCACAGTCAAAACAATAATAAAGACTGGGGAATATAAAATTTACATCATGGATTAATGATGGACTTTCTTGTCAGAAGCAACCACCTAAATAAAGTTTGTCATCATAGTCTGCCAAGTTCATTATCTTGTTACATACCACTGGCAATCAACAACCAAAAATGCAATGACTGAGGACTGGCTAGAGAAGAGGAGCGTGTGGGAAATCTAATCTGCTTAAAAATGACAAGTCAGACTGATAATAATTAATCAGAATCTTGTAAAACATGTCAAAGCTAAATTCAACACACTAAAATCAATCTTTACTGTGGTAGTTCCTGTGGCCACCACTCACTGGCTCAGGAGCCATATTGCTTTCAACATTGTCTGTATCTTTGCATTCATTTTGACAATAATTTAAATTAGATTAAATGTGAACCAATGTACAAGAAGTTCAGGAAATCATTAGGTACAAAGTGTTTCTGGTGTACAGGAATAATTTAAAGAGCAGCAGTGTATGTGCCAACATAATTAACAAAGTAATGCCATAATGCCAGTTAGTGCTTTCCTCGAGTGAGAATTTTATGCTGCTGCATTTCAGTGTGGGAAAAACTAATTTACAGCGTGTCTGCAACAAGCAACAATAAAGCTCTTTTTTGTTTACAAATAAATCTTCCAAGGAAATGAAATGCTTGGGAAATTACAGGTAATGCACTTCCATTTTTGACTGCACAATGAGGGCTGTGATTTCAAGATTTTCATGGCCTTACAAAAATAGCACTCATAGTGGAGCAAGAGTTAATCAGCTACAACAAAAACTGAGGCATCAGCTCTGCAGCAGGACTTGGGACAGCGGGAGGTTGTTAGGAAATACTGAATGCTCTGTAGGAGTTGGAGGTGGTGGTCCATGACCGGGTTCAGGAGGTAATGATGGAAATGTAAAGCATGATTGAATGCACTGCTGGGAAATGTGTATTTATCATCTACACACACACACATTTCACTTCGCAAAAATCCTGCCTAAATAAGTGGATAGCAAAACCTTCCAAATACAGAACAACAGAGGGAACGTGCTGTCCTTAACATTCCCTTCCCTTCCCTTCCCTTCCCTTCCCTTCCCTTCCCTTCCCTTCCCTTCCCTTCCCT
>VXBU01016267.1:317383-352969 GCA_013400315.1 Bombycilla garrulus
CCCTTCCCTTCCCTTCTCCCCAAACTCTTTTCCCTGCTCTCAATTCCTGTAAATTTGCACTATTAATCCACAGGATGTTTGGAGCTACCATAAGCTTAAAGAGCAATGCACTTGAATATTTTTTGGTGAAACAGTTTTATCACAATATCCAAAGGCTATCTCACCCTTACTAAAGCAATGCTTAAAATAAAGTTGTTTTGGTTTTGTGGTTTTTTTTTTTTTTTATTAAAACCTGAAGGGAAACATCTGCTTCCAGTTGGTGCAGGTCTGCTAAAACTGTACTCAGAATGAACAGTGGATTTTTACTGGAACTTGGGTTGGTTTGACCAAGACATACCTCTGGCCTCTGTCACCACAGCATCTGATCTCTGAAACGTTTTCAATGTCTTTAATCTCACAGCAGCCATACGAAACAGAACATTTATATCCCTATTTGATCCTTAAAATATCACTTTCATGCATGTAAGGGCAACACAGAAACTAATGAGGATACTTGCACAACAGGCACAGAATTGTTTAGGCTGGAAAAGACCTCTGAGGTCATTGGGTTCAACCATTAACCAGTAGCACCGTGGTTACCACTAAATCACATCCCCACATCCACGGACCTTCTGAACATTTCCAGGCGTGGTGACTCCACCACGGCCCTGGGCACCTTCATTGGATGCCTGAATGTGAAAGTTTGAACTCTCCTGAATTACTTGCCCAAGGACACAGAATTTTGGCATGCAGGAAAATCCCATTCTATGGAGCACCTATGCGTCATTTTAACCTCTGAACCAGATTTCCTAAAACCTTCAGAAGGATGTTAAATTAGCAAATGTCATGATTCAATAAAATAATTGCTTATTTGATTTCTGTTGTGGCTCTGAGAAGATTCTTTACCTGTAAATTGCATTTAATGCAGAAATCACCCTGTAGGAGCCTCATGGTTACAGTACCAACACCTGTGGAGCATTCTTAAGTGAGCATTAAAAAATTCCTCTCAAGTCCTTTGAAAAAGAGAAAATCCTATTTAATATGCCTAGAGACAGCAGAGCTCTGCCTGCAGTTATATCTGTGGCTGTGACTGCACTTGCAGGCTTTTCTTTCTCTTTTTTTTTTCCAACACCCACTGTTAAACCCAGAGAGGAAAAGTCTCATAATGCTTACATCTATGACCATGAGAAAGAAGAATCCCATTTATTATGTAATTATATCTTGTTTGATGCACCTGGAATTTCTTGCCAATGTTTCAAATCAGGTAGTTTAGGAAGCATAAAAAAAAAAGGCAACAAGAGGAAGGAAAAAAAGAAGGTAAAAGAGGAAAGGCTCTAGAAAGGAAATGACACTGAAAATTGCCTTTTAAACTTTGCTGGATTTTCTGTAAAAAATTGAAATGCAGCTAACATGCACTATCTTAGGAACTCCTTCATTCCATCCACACTTATCACTAGAACCCTCTGGCAGTGGCTGTGCTCCCTCTCTCTCCTTTCAGTAGTCATTCTCCCAAATTGCAGCCAAAGGGAAGAAAATTGTTATTTTCTGTCTCTTTCACAAAATCTAGGTAGGATTGTGTTGTCTAGACTGGTTTAGGAGGCAGATGAGGAAGCGGGTCCAGGTCCAGGTTGCACACACTCCCTGCACTTGCTGTCACCAGACGGATGTTTGCAGATGAGTTTTTAAATCAAACCAACCCCATATTTCCTTTATTTCTATTAAAAGACAGCCTGATTTACCCCAGCCAGACTTCCTGCTTTCACAAATGGCCCCCAAGCCACTTACAGAGACAGAGTGCCCTAAAGAACACAGTCTGTCCATGCACACCGAAGGGCAGGAGCCATCCCCAATTTTCATTTAGTCCTCCCCAAAGGTTGCTACACTTGATCAACCCCTGCACCAGCACAGGCTGCTGGAGACCAGCTCCATGGGAAGGACCAGGTGGGAAACAAGCTGCCCATGACCAGCAGCGTGACCTGGGGGCCAGGAAGGCCGGGGGGATCCTGGGCTGCTTTGGGAAAAGCGTGGCCAGGAGATTGAGTGAGATGATCTTGTCCCTCTGCTCAGCCCTGGTGAGGCACATCTGGAGTGCTCTGTCCCAGGCTGACTCCTCAGGAGAAGGCAGGCATGGAGCTCCTGGAGAGGGTCCAGGGGCGAACTGTGACGATGAGGAAGGGATGGAACATCTCTCTTGCAATGAAAGGCTGAGGGAGCTGGGCCTGTTCAGCTTTGAGAAGAGAAATTTGAGAGGGGACGTCATCCCTGCCTGTCTCTGTCTGCAGGGAGGGGACCAGGCTCTGCTCCTGGTGCCCAGCAGTGGCACAAGAAGAATGGGCAGGAACTGATGCCCGGGAATCTCCACCTGGACATAGGGAAGAACTTCTTCAGTGAGCACTGAACTGATTGTCCAGAGAGAGAGTGTGTCTCCCTCCCTGGAGATATTCCAGACCCCTCTGGACACAATCCTGCGCCTGTGCTCTGGGATGGCCCTGCTGGAGCAGAGAGGTGGCACCAGATGACCCCACTGTGGTGCCTTCCAGCCTGACCCATCCTGTGTGTCTGTGATTCTCCGAAGGTTGTCTTGAGAAAGCATTTTTGCTCACAGTGTGGAAGCAAATCATGCTGAGGTCTCAGGCCCACTTTAAAATAATGGATACAAAGGAAGCTACACAAAGTTGACTAAACTGCAGAAAAATTCAGAGGCAACCACTTTTGTTGTGGTCAAGTAAAATGTCCTCGTGCCGTGCATCAACAAATGAACACTTTTCTGTCATGAGACAAATACAACTGCAGAGCTCTTAACAGAGTTGAACTGAAGTTTTAAATTATTACAATATCTAAGACAACCTTTTTAGAATAGTAGATCTATATTTTTATACCCATCACACCAAGAATAAGATGTATGTTTTTTGCCTAGAATGTACATGTCTCTTCAATGTCACTCCATACAGAGGTCGTTTGTTTTCTTGATGGCACAGACATAGGATATTTGAGGATAAGAACAGTATTTTAATCAGAATAACATTCCTGCCTGTCAAATTCTGGTCTTACATAAACATAATTGTCTTGAATAAGTTTCTGAAGTGAGTAGGAACTGTTATTACCAGAAAATTGAATGTGAGTCCTTGCAGTTATATAAATTACTTATAGTCCCTAATTACTGTTATCACAACCTTTATTTCTTGTTATAGCATCACAGGTATACACAGCACACACAGAAATTTGGTTTTAAGTCTTTTCTAAGAAGTTGGTGATTTAAAGCAACTGGTGATGTCTTCTCAGATGTTGGTCAGGTTAAATCATGTTTTTCCTCACTACACTGCTGCAAAACCTGGCACTGCCTCTCTGCTCAGGAACATTGCCATGAAGGAAGAGAATTAAGGAGTCCTTAGAAATTAAGAATAGACTTTAACATACACATGGAATCAATAGCACTCCATAAATTCACCCTAGGAAATAATTTCATGCTCTGCACTTATTACTGTTGCAGAAACTGCGCACTGATTATTGTTTTAAGCCCATCTGTAATGCGCAAGGGGCAAAGCTCACAAGATTGTGCTGAATCTGTATGAGCAGTAGGGGTCAGTGAAATCAGGGTTCAGATGGGGTGTGCCTCAGATGAACCAGCTCACAGAGTTAATTCTGCTTGCAGTGGATAAATTCTGCCTCTTGCAGAAGATACCTGGGGAAATTTAGCAGTTCCTGCAAATGGAGCTCATGAAACATCTCTGCTCCAACCCTGCAGGTAGTTCATCTCATGGCCTGAAACCCTTGGAGGCACCTTATTGCTTGCAGACTTCACTTCTTAATTTATCTTCAATACTTCCTAAATCGATACTAATGAGCTAAAGAAGTTGTCAGGGAATGAAACAAACAAACTCTGATCTCTGCATCAGTGCCAAGATAAAATGTGGCAATGTGGATGTTAAGAAAAACAGATCTAGGTAGAAATATAGAGGGAATTAAATACATAATTTAAGAGGAAACATTATTGGAGGAAAAGAAAAAATCATTGAGACCTACTGCTCATTATTTCTAGTTCATTAAAAAGTAATTGCTCCATTTTACTCTTATAGCTGAAGTTTTTAAAGCACTTACAAGCATTAGCAAATCAACTTTTCCAGCATCCCAAGCAGAAAGTTGAGGCTTGCTATGTGCATGATGTGCGTGGAGAAACTAGTATTTGAAGATAATTCTCTAAGTCCTGGGAAAACAAAAACATCTTTTAGCTCTTATTCTACTTCCCTAGAGGTAGAATGTTTATGTAGGATAATTCTTTGTAATTCTTCTTTTTTCTGGAGAATTTTAGCTTAGACAAATAATCCAGAGCTATCAGCCACTCCTGACAGAAACTGCAGAATAATTAAATAATTTTTGTATTGCACATTTTCAGGCTTTGACAACAAGACACTGAAGACTTAGAAAGATTCACATTGACACATGTCAGTGTTTTATTGAGAAATTGTTGTCGAAGTTCAGACATATAATATTTAATTACTCCTGTGGAGGTCCTAGGTCAGCCTAGGTCGTGCACAAGGAGCAGCAACAAGACCATGAGTAGTGTTTGCACTGCAGAGACCAGAAACTTTTTCACTCTTTTAATGCTGTACTTTAAACCACAAAATCAAACTGCCACATGTTGAAGAAAAGATAATTTTAAAAAAAGAATAGAATTTTTATTTCTATCCTCCAGCTAAGAACAGCAGAGGAGAATTTTAGCTGATCTTGAGCATCCCTTTAGGTATTAAATTAGAAAAGAAATAAGTAAAATACTCTATGAGGGTATCCTGAGCAATATTTTTTTTATGATAGTTATTATTAACCAAACAAATCTGTGATTGGGGAAGATACTATCTATGAATAATGAAAGATTTCCTTTTTTATTCAATTTCTAGACGCCTTGTGATTAAATGGATGTTGTTCGTGAAATAATAATAAAAAATGCTGACAGCGTAAATCAACCAGAACCAATCTTCTACTTTCCCAGGCATTACTGTAAGAAAATTAATTCTCTGCACCCAGGAACAAGCCCTGTATCTCAAAGTAAATTGATTAACGGTGTTTCAGCTTCTGTGTAATTAGGAATAATGGTTCCCATTCTTTTGGGTGAATGGCAGAAGCAGGACTGATGAGTTTGCAATGTTTGCTGAGATGTTGTTGAGGTCTTGTTGCCTCATTGCCTTGTGCTTCTTTGTTGTGTGAAATCTCATAAAGTAAAGCTGCATCTCTTTCTCTGGGATTTTTTTGAAAGTGCTTGACCTTCATCAGCCTCTGTAATTTCCTTGGCTGTGATGAACTCTGGGAAGACACGGAGCTGTTGGATGGAGCATCTCTGCTACAGGAAAAGCTGAGAGAATTGGGATTGCTCAGCCTGGAAAAGAGAATGCTTTGTGGTAACCTAATTGTGCCATCAAGTACCCAAAGGGAGCCAAAAAAAAGATGGAGAGAGATTATTGAAAGAGCTTGAAGTTACAGGACAAGGGGAAATGGCTTCAAACTGAAAGAGTAGGTTTAGATTAAATTTTAGAGAGAATTTAATTAATGTGAGGGTGGTGAAGCCCTGGCGAAGCCTTGACATAAATTTTCCAGAAAAGATGTGAATGGCCAGTCACTGAAAGTCTTCAAGCCCAGACTGGACAGGGTTTGGAGCAACCTGGGATAGTGGAAAGTGTCCCTGGCCATGGCAGTGGGGTTGATCTTTAAGGTCCCTGGGAACCCAAACCAGTCTGTGATTCTGTGATCCTATGAAATGGAAGAGAATTTCTGTCTTCATCATCAAGGCATAGTTAGAAGGCGTGACCCCAGAGAAAGAGCACAGAGTTTCTTCCTCCTTCCCACTCTGTGCCCTGCAGCTCCCATGCAGACATCCCATGGACGGGGACATTTCGGCATCTGATGACCTGTAACCTTATCCCCACGTTCCCAGGGCAGGAGGTGGAATATGGCACCATGCTGACAATGTGTACTTTTGGGCAGATCTAAGATGAAAATTAAGTTCTATGTTCTCCCTTTGGCAATCTCAGAAATTTATGCTGGTTTCTGGCACTCGGATTCCTGAATATGAGGCAGATGCTGAGGGATCACATTTACCCAAATCTTATTTCCAGTTTTATCTCCACCCCAGTGTTTACACTTGATACCATGTGGGACACTGACCAGACAAACTGGGCTGATTCTTCAGGTGCAGATTCATAAGTCCCTGTGGCACGTGCTCACTTCATCCTTTCCATCTGTGTATTTAGGAAAAGAATTAAATTTTTCCCACCATAATTATTGTTTTACAAACCCAGGCATCTTTCCCTCTATACATCTGTTTCTTTGAGCAAACAAAAATAAAGGACTTTCATCATTCTAGAAATGAAAGTGTGGCATCTGAGGAACACAGAGCAACAAAATCTATGGGAAACCCATGAATTCTAGACAATATTGAGATCATAAATCTTCACTAAACCACTCACTTAGCTAGTAAATTCCAGCATGAGCATGGGGAGTTTGGACTGGGTCTTTACATTTTAGTTTCTTTGTAATGTGTTAAAGTACATTTATGGGATTTCCTAAATCCACAAAGGCTTTCTATGTAGTAGTGGAATTGCTGTATCACTTCAATTGCTGAATACTTCCTATGCTGTTTGCACTGTTTTTCAACCCATTTTGTTTTGAGGATCACTGAACATTTTCCACTAGAGGTGCCTCTATAGATGTCTTTAATATAGATCATCACACGGCAAAATAGAAAGTGACACTCAAAATACCCTGCATTTTTTATAGTTATCCCCAGTATTCATCTTTAGACATGGACTCTTAGAATCCATGAGCCAAAGTCTACAAAAAGTGCTTGAAAACCATGGCTAATTGATTGATTTTTCATTGAAAACAACTCGGTATTCATGGTTTTACTCTTGTTTTTATAAGTGATTTTTAAGAAAAAATAATTGCAAATTTACTCAGGGTTAGGTATTATAGTAGCAATAAAAAAACATAAATAACCTGAGCAGTGAACTCATTGCGGCATAGAACTTTGTTCAAGAGGCAGGAGAGGGAAAGGTGCTGACCTCTTCAGTGACAGCATGTGAGGGAATGGCTAAAAGATGTTTTGGGGAAGTTCGGATTGAATATTAGGATAAATGTCTGCACTGAGAGCTTGGTTAATAGGAATGTGGGTCATGACTTCCACATTCAATTCATGCTCTCATCACTTCCAGCCTATCAGTGTTCAAGAAGTGTTTGTGCAACAGTTTAGATACAGCATTTAACTTTCCAGTTGTGTGGTGCCAGGAGTTGGTCTCATTGGTCCTTCTGAATCCCTTCCAATTCAGGATATTCTAAGAAGAATTGTGTGAGACTTTTATCCTAAGTGACTGTATCTGTTTCTGCTGTGAAACTAGAATTCTGCTATGTCCTTAGAAACCTTTGGCATTTTGTCACTTATCAGTTGGGCTGAGCTCTCCTGCAAATCAGCAATCAGCAGGTCTGCTCAGCAATTCCTTCCCAAAGCCTTCTCCTCACTCATGAAACTGCTGTAGGATGGCAGCTGTAATTATGCCCAGTGCTGACATCCAAACAAGCAAAGCCAGCAGCAGGTCAGAGATGAGACACAACTGAGAGCAGCTTTTCAGATACATCTGTGCTGTAATTTGTCTCACTTTCCATCGGAAGTCAAATCAGCCCTGTCTGTGACCTGAGCATCTCCATCTGGGGATTTAGATCGTAGAGAGATGGACTTGGGTTCTAACAGCTTGAACAGAAAACGGGACTGGAATTAGACATGGGAAAATGAAACTGGAATCAGACCTGGGTTTTATACATAATGCACCTCAAAACACATCAAATGAGGCCAAAAATCCATCAATGCTGCCAGGTTGCTTGGAATCAAACACTTCTGAAAAATGCCATTAACTTCTGGGATGTGACTCTCACTTATAGTCCAGGCAGAGAAGATATTCAGTAGTGGAATGAAACAAAATTCCTGAGATTTATTGGTTTGGGTTGATTTTCCATGGGGATTTCTTAGTCTGTGATTAATAAAAGCCCATTAGGTTTCTCCTGGTGTCTGGAAGAGATTGACTGATGCTGTGCAGTATAATGGAAAGCTGGCTAATCAATACTGGGCTATTTTTCAGTTTAACTTTATTAATTGTGCATACTGTGTTCATTTGTGTCTGAAAGAGAAATAAACAGGTGTGAACATCGATTCCCGCTAAATAACAGCATTATGAAAGAACATTATTTAGGCATGTCTCAGCTCCTCACCATTGTTCGAGACAGGCAGAATTATGTAGAGGCCTCTTCTGCTCATTACCCATGAAAATGAAGAGTCACTAACCATGACATCCATCATGTTCTAAAGCCATGCCAGTATTTCCATGTATCCATGATGTCTGAGTGATTGAGACAGGTAACAGGGTGGAAAATTAGGCCATACCTCAGTGGGCAGTCATTGGCTCTTGGCTGTAGGCACCGAGGAAAAGCTCTCCCCTTCCAATCCATGGAAAATGATCTCAGCACCTTAAAAGTGATGATCTCCTTGTCTCCAGAGGGCAGAGTGATCGAGTGGAGACAGCAGCACCTGCTCAGAGACTCCTTCCAGCCCTTTCTTAGAGCTTGTTGAGAAATGTGCAAAGTCTTCATTTGCCAACATCTCCCTCCTATCCCCCTGCCCAACTCTATTATATCCAAGCCAGAGACAAAAGCAGGTGCCACAACTCATCCTCCTGCCTCGAGTTACAGCCAGACAGAACTCTTGAAAATAATATTTTGACCAGTGAGGTTTGGCAGGTCAAATTTCATGCTTTCCGTGAAGGATTTATGCACCTGAAACCCACATCAGCCACTGATATAAGATGAGCTTTTGCATCCCTATAACCTCTGACAGTTGCTCTATCATGAGCTTTCTCCAGCCTGCTGCCACCTCCCTGTGCACCAGATGGGTCCTGGTCATTATCCCCAGTCTGGCACTGCCTCTCTATCAGTCAAAGACACACAGCAGATCCATTTTATCACAGCTTTTAGTACGTGAACTAATTAGGTGTCTTGAAAATATCATCGAAGCTTCTTCATATTTCTATCTTGCTGCCTTGGGGGTGTAATGTATGTCCAAATCCATTTATGTAAGGAAGATTCATAATGTCTGAGGATACAAGCCTGATAATAAATAATAGTAATAACGGTTAATTGCAAACTGATAACAAAAAATTGATACTAAATAATGCCTAATAAGGTAGATGTTTATCTAATGCGCATTGCCTTTATTATCTCAACTTTAGTTGAGATGCTCTGTTTTTCACCGCTGGGAATTCAGCCCACAGATTGTACAAAAACTGGTAGAAATGCAAGGCAACATTACAACCTGACAATAACAAAGCAGAGATGCAAGACGGGGAGCACCTTCTGCAAAACAAAACCCTGCTGCCTTCAAAAGCTGTGGTGAGGATCCTTGACCCTGCGATACATCAAAACTGCTTCAAACACTTACTCCATCATATGTTTTCTTGCATGAATAAAGATAAAGCAAAATCATTTTGTGGATCTATTGTCTTAAGGCAAAAATCCTGTGGGACGCTCCACATTCTGTGGAAGCTTCCTGTGGGGAAGAGGAAATGTAGCAACTACCAAACAGAAATAAGAAATTGGCCATGGTGTCAACATGACAGTGAGCAAGACAGGAAGGAAAAGGGATAAAGACACAGAGCAGGACATGAGGGGGCTGAGGCTCAGGGTGGCTGAACTGCTCTGTTTCCAACTGGCAGCCCATGATGTTGAGCTGCAGCTGAGAGTTTTATGCACTCTGGGATTCCGCAGCCTCGTGCCCGAGCCTTGTCCGTGGCTGTGGCATTGCAGCAAGGGCCAGAGAAAGCCACAGATTGCACTGGAGCCATCAGAGACCCCAAACAACGCTCTGGGAGTGGGTTTTCTGGCAGGCTTCCCACAAACAGTTTTCAGGCTCCCTTCAGGCACTGAGCAACTTTTAGAGTAGAAAATCCTGAAACTTTCCCATACATTAGCATAATTCCCATACATTCTGCCAGCTTTCCCTGCTGTGACATCAGCACAAAGAGTCACATCCTCTACTGCTCTCACCTTTGATAAACTTATAATTTATGCAGCACCTTGTTGTAGTTGTAGTTAGATTTGCTGTAAGACTCCAGGATGTTTCAGGTGAGTTGGGAAAATTCAGTATTTTGCTATCCTTCCCAGCAACTCTAAGCCCTGTAATTCAAAGCCTCTTGTGACTGACAATATTCAGACCAACAGAAGAACTAATTAATCTGAGGTAGCTTGGGAGTCTTTCTGTTGAATTCAGAAGGCTTTGGGATCAATCAGCTGGGCTTTGTGCTGCCAGGAATAAGAGACATTTGCCCTGGGCTGCTGTGACAGACTATTTTGACTCCATGTATGAGTCATAGCATTAAATTTCCTCTCTTTTTAATGACATACAGGTTCATTTGACAGTCATTTCTCACTGTTTTCCTGCTAAAAATTCTTTTTCAGGCTCCTTTGAAAAGACAGGTGTCCAAAATACATAGCATAAAACCAAGCACTGTGAAATCCTCATATTTATAGCTGGCTACCACTTGAAAAATTAATCTCTCACTTCCTGGGGCCTCTCTAACTGTGTAGTCATGACCAGTGGTCTTCTTCTTCCCTCTCAGAGGGCAGTTTCAAGCACATTCATTCATTCATTTTCTGGTTTTCCCAGGAGAGAAAGAGATCATAAATTATTATTATTATCATTCCTAAATTTAAATTGTCTAAAGCAAGGCATAGCAACAGCAAGTGAACCGCTCAGCAAGGCCTAGATTGAACAGCTAGGACAGCATCTCTTTTAAAAAAAGAGATAAAAATCAATTATAACAGGTAAAAATCTGCAATTCAACACTTCAGACCCTGTTCAGGATGAGATGGGAGCCCACTCATCAAATTATTTTCAAAAGCCTTTTGTTTGTTTATTCCTAGAAGGAAATTATGAGAACTCAATTGTCCCAGGCACTGTAGGAAATCAGTTTGTAGAGAAACTGTGATCAAAACCGAAAAGGGGAGATCATGGTAACTTGTGAAGAAAATGCGAGAAGTCAGGACCAATTCCAGGGATTTTTTAACCTTGCCCTGAACATAAAGGATTGCCTGAAGCATGCAGTCTTTCCTTTTAAAATTAAAATAATAATAATCTATAGTAGTGATTATATTGCTATTCCTTCACTGGTGTCAGCTTCAAGAGCAGCACTGTCTTGGGAGTGCTGGAGTCCAGGATAAGAGTAATTGTCTAAAAGTGATGTTTACTTTAATCACAGTGACTGAGCCTAAATTCTGTGACCTCTGGGTTTGTGTTATGGCATGTCCAGAGATTCTTTTCTCTTGGTCTCCAGGTCAGTTCATCTCTTACCCAGGTATGGGGGTTTCTAGACCACCTAAAGGAAGGTTTAGGTGAGATGGGACTGGTTGGCCCTGATTCTAAACCCCTTAGAATTGGGCTACGTCCAAAACACGGATGCAGGAGTTTAGGAGCACTACTAACCCAGTTCTGATGTTGATCAGTGCATTGCCTTTGACGAATTGTATTTAAAGCCCGAGGTGCTCTGAGAAACTCAGCCAGCTTCTTGCTAGTCAGCCTTTTCTTCCTCCTTTCCCTTTTATTTTTTTGCTGAAAGATGAAGGCAAGTGAGAGGAATTCTTTTTAAAGGACAGCCATCAATGAGTAAAAAACCAGCAGAGCATGAACATGCAGAAAGAGAGACATCAAAAAACAGTGAGATCAAAGAAAAGAGAAGTGTAGGGCACATCACCTTTATTATGAGTGTTAATCTAGAAAACCCTCCTTTTTCAACAGTTATAGTCTGCTTGAGAGGCGTAGGCTCAGGGCAAGTTACATTTCTGTATGTACCAGCCTTGTCACAAAGTGCATTTTCATGGTTGACTGAGAAAGGGGAAAGAGATTTTCCCAGTTTTGTTCTCCAGACACGTTTGGACAATCCAGTGTGAACTGTTTCATGGAGTTTATTTGCATAGCTGTTACTGCAGTTCCTTTTAGTTTAATGCCATGGTCTCTGTTGTTGAAGTGTCTGATCCCACATTATCTAGGATTATCTTTCTAAGTCATATGAGACGATTTCATTTATATTTTATAGAAAAGGAGCAATTGGCCAGAGCTAAAGCACTGATAAATCACTGACATACAAATGGAAAACTTGAACTGTTGCACACTTTGAAAGACAACCTCTATTTCCACTAAAAGAGAAGTTCAAACCCAAAAGTTGATGAAAGTTACTCAAGGATGTACCATAGAGTCATTGAATGGCGCTGGAAGGGACCTTATAGAACATCCAGTTCTGATCCCCTACCCTGGGCAGGGACATTTTCCACTAGATCAGTTCCTCCAAGCCCCATCTACCTTTGGTCTGGAACACTTCTAGGGATAAAGAGTCCACAACCTCCTTGTATAACTTGTTCCAGTGCCTCACCACCCCCACAGTACAGAATTTCTCCCTATAACTCATGTTAATCTTCTCTCCTTCAATTTGAAAATCTTCCTTATCCCAGAAATCTATTTAGGACTGCTAATCACCATTTCCCCTTTGATACACAGGCTATGGTGCTTAGTTTCAAACCTGATTCTTGGCTTTTGGATGACTAACATTAATTAAATCAAAATACCTCTGTGTGGGTTGGGGTTCAGTTCCAACCTTTGCCACATATTCTATCATGTCCCAAAACTCCTACTTCTCTCAAGCCCTCTTTAGGACAGACATATTTTGTGTTGCCTGTTTACTGGGGCAATGTCTATTTCCTTTTTGGCCTTTTAAAAATAACTTTTTTTTGTTGGAAGTCCTGTGTCTCATCATGGGCTATAGGCAGGTACAATAACATTAACCAATTAAAAGATCAGCAAAAGTCCTTAAAACTTTTGAGATGTTGTTTTCCTCTCCTCTCTTCCATTGCCAACCACTGCCTTAAAAATTTCTTGGCATCTTTTCCTTTTGTCATTTCCATTTTTACGGAAAATTCTGAAGGGGAGAGAAAATGCAGCATTTGTAGGCTAAAATAAATTAGCTTAGAAAGTGTTTGCTTCAACTTTCTTAATGTTCATTTCCACAATGTAAAGATTTATGATTTGAATAAAATGAAATAAAATTGAAAAAAAAAAAAAAAGGAAAGAAAAGAAAAACCTTGAAGTTGCACTTTTATGGATTTACATATTGTTTTTTCAAAGGAAGATTCACACTAGGCAACAAAGACTGAATAAATCATTAGGTAGAAAGAGAGGAATGCTTTAAAATAAATGATTTGCAACAGATCTACTGTAAAACATTACCCACGGCAAATGTTGGATCAGCATTATATATAATGCTGCCACTTAGGAATTTTATGGGCTTCTTGGGAGGTTACTTGTGAGGAGAACTGAGGTGTCTCCAGCACAGGGCTGTGAACCAGGAGATCTGGACTCTATTTTCAGCAAAGTCAATGCCCTCACAATGTCAGCTAAATAAATTACTCCATTTCTCTGTTCGCCCTTGCAAAACTGAAGGTGAACTATTCATACACATGAACTTGGAATCTTATTTAGGAATATACTACAAGATCTTCAGGTGCTACAAAAATGGAAAATGCAGTTTCTACTATGGATTTTGGGTTATTTCTGAGACAGAGAAAGCTGTGCGTGCTACAGGGCAAGATTAGTCCAGTTTTACTGGGCACAAAATTACACTTTTTTTGTAATGGAACAGTCTATCAGGATGTATAAAAGTACGTGGTTTGGTTTATAAGCAGATTATATGGATAACATTGCTTGGGTTGATTTTTTCTCTTAAGCTCTGTGGAAACCAACAGCGAGAAACTTACTCTAGACTGATATTTTTATTCCTCTTTCCATTTGTCTTTATTTTCAATCAGATCTTTAAGAAAAAAAATAAAAATCTGGAGTTACTTTAACCCTTGGCTGCCCATAATTTCTCATCCACCTAGACTGGAGTGATGAAGGAACCTGCAACATGCACACACTGAAGCTCTGAGGGAGTTCCCTCAGCAAGTCCAAGTGAATTGGACATTGGTTTTATGAGATTGGTTTTATTTTTGTAGCAGTCATCTCTGAGAGGTCTGTAGCAGCACTAAAAGAGATTGGAGTCCCTTTTCACCTTGGGAGCACATTACTATTATTATTCCAAACCTTTCATCACTTAGATATGTGAGTTAGGTGAGATATTTCCCTAGCTTAAAAAACTGAGCTTAGCTTAGAAATCTCCTTCTGCTTTTGGCCAGGAACTATTATTAGATTATTTTCTTAATTACAGGATTTTTAAGCAGGTAATTTTATATTTTACAAATGTGAGGCTATTTTCCTCCTTAATTAGCCTTTAACTTTATTGTCCATAGGTCTTAATTGAAGATTATAGGATCAAAGAATGTCCAAGGCAATGCTTGACTGCTTTGTGCATTTAATAGTTTACACATTTCAGGTGTTATATTTTCCTGACTCTGACGAGCCATGGGTGTAGGACAGACCCTTAAACACCTTCTGCTGTTACAGAGATCAGCAAGACATTCTTCCAGAAGGGTTATTGACTTTATCTCATCACCCTGGAAACAGTGACACTGGAGGGGACTAGAAAATTCCATCCTTACTGTCAAACAATTGGAGCTCAAACACAAGCCCAGTACTTCTGGGATTTTCATAATAAAAAATGCCTCAGTGTTTTTGAACTGAAATGTTTAAATGCAAATTAAATAGGCAAAGACTTCAGATGCTTCCAGTGCAATACTGTTAAGTCAGGAGAGGCTTCTGTAGGAGGGGGCATTTGAAAATTTCCTTTGTGTCAACTGCAGAGACGAGTGCTGTCACCATGATCCACAAGTCCCCTGTAGCTCCATATGTCCAAGTGCTAAAGCACGCCCATGCCCTTATGTTTCTATGTAGGTCAAATCTTTGCCTTGCAATCACTGGCAACAGCTCTTTGAACCAAAGAGAAATGGCCTCTTTGTGATCAGGGTGATTACAACGAATTTCAGGAGAAATTATAATAATGGAGCACTTAAAAATAAAGAGCCAGCACTTGAGCTAGCTAGCTATTAATTATGAATGCCAATCTCTATCAGGAATTTCTTTTTATGTAAAAGCGGTCTGTTCTGAGCACTTATTTTAGTGTTAATTAGAGGCAAGGGAAGATGAAGTGTTATCCAACGATGAGCATTCATTACAAGGTCTGCTGGCCCCTTGTGCTTTTCCCTGGGGTGCACTGCTGCTGCCCCTGGTATGAGCAGATGCATTTAAGACATCGATGTTTTGTCCTGAGTAACAGTGAAGATCTGTAAAGATGAGATCTACAGAAGATTCTTGTTCCAGTAAATGTCTGTAAGGGTTCATTTCCAGGACAGAAAATATTTAATTCTGGAATAACCGCCAGTGGAGGCCACAGAGGTGATGGAGGGTCTGAAGCCTCTCTGTTGTAAGAACAGAATCTGAGAGCTGGGACTGATCAGTCTGGAGAAGGGAAAAGGAGAAGGGAATAGGAGAAGAGAANAGAGAAGAGAAGAGAAGAGAAGAGAAGAGAAGAGAAGAGAAGAGAAGAGAAGAGAAGAGAAGAGAAGAGAAGAGAAGAGAAGAGAAGAGAAGAGAAGAGAAGAGAAGAGAAGAGAAGAGAAGAGAAGAGAAGAGAAGAGAAGAGAAGAGAAGAGAAAAGAGATCTCATCAACCCCTATAAATATCTCTAACACTCTTTGCAGTGATGTCCAACAACAGGATAAGGAAAAATGGCCATAAATTAAAACACAACAAGTTCCACCTCAGCATGAGTAATGACTTCTTTCCATGGAGGCTGGCACAGCCCTAGAACAGCTTCCCAGGGAGGGTCTCTGGAGACATTCCAAATCCTGGACACATTCCTGTGTGAACTGCTCTATGTGACCCTGCTTTAACAGGAAGATTAGGCTGCAAGATCTCCAGAAGTCCTTCCAATCCTAAGTATTCTGTGATTCTGTGATATCAAGTTCCATATTTTCAGTAAATACAGAAAAAAAAATATTGAAAATCCTGAGACAGAAAAAACTGGAAGACACTGACAAAAGTTTTAATATACTTTGACAGTGCATCCATGGGCCAGGAAGGAGGGAGATAATCTGAACATACTTAAAAAGATCCCTCCTTGGTCTGTTTCTGTTGTCAGAGGAGCTGACGGGGGCATGAAGGTCACAGAGGACAACAGTGAATCTGGTGCTGGTCCATGTTCACAGAGTCTCTGACCACTCTTTCCCCATACACCCCTCAAGAGAGCCCAGCCAGCAGAGACTGTGGGTCAAGATATAAGAGAAACTTTCTGTTCTTTCCAGATCACTGCTGGGAAGGTTTTTGGTTTTTTTTGTTTTTTTTTTTTTGTCCTCACACACACGAGATTTCCAAAGACCTCCTCCAATCCCAATAATTTCTGTCGTTCTCTAAGTCAGAGAAGTGTGAAGTTTTACAGTGCTTGTTTTACTGCTGTCTTTACAATCTGGTGTAGGAGTGCATTGTTTTCATCAGCTCGTGTTCTCATTCCAAAGGTAAGTTAGATTGACTCAAATGGAATAAAGATGAATTTTAAAACCAATTTTTCCTTACGTATAGAAATACAACAATCAGGAACCTTTATTTTGTGGCAAATAGACACTAATAAAAACCATCAGACCTATCAGACTGAATCAGAGTGGTCACTCATTTGGTACAGGACCCTTTCGGGAACCTTGGCCAGTTTCATAATGATCATTTGAAGGTGTAAAAAATACCTAAAAATGCCCCAATTATGATAACATACAATAAAGCCTTTTTCAGTTCCTGTGACATGTAAATCCATTTGATTCCAAAAGTTTTCTTCTCTCCTTTACAAATGCAATCAGATACTCTTATCAACTACAGGTAAGTGAGCTTTTACTCTAAAAATGTTGTCTACACCCAGAGTCCTGAAGACCAGAAAATGACCTTTCCTATTTCCTGAATTTTCCTAAGTATTTCTTTAATTTTCACATGCATGAGAATGAGCCTCCTTTCTTTGCCAACTGTTGCTCTTATGCCTCTTTTCCTGCCATTAGCGAACTAAAAGTTTGGAGAACGTAATTGTAAAAATCCTGCTTTAATGTAATAGGCTCTAGAGACAAATGTCAGATTTTATTTCCGCTAAAGCCGATAATGGCACTTGATAGAACCATTTATAATTTCTTAAGAGGGAGAAATAATTCTCTTTAACTGATTTATTCATATAAAGCCATTTACTCTTTCTCTGTATGTAGTGGATCAAACTGAGTTATGTTCCCTAATTGGCTATTGATACGTGTGGGGCGATTCTAACCATGCCCACCCATCTCCTCTTTTATATCTGGGGATCATCAGAGCAGGCCTGAGACCTTGGGGAAAGCAGCTGGAGACCTGCTGGCATCTACTCTCATTCCCCAGCCTCACAAAACAAAGCACACAGAGCAGTTGAAGGCAGTATTCCCTCTTAATCCTACTGGGATATGTTCTGCTTTGGAGGATCGAGGGTTTTCAAAACCTACTGGGTTCTGACCTCTTGATTGCCAGTTCACCTTCACTAATGAAACCACTGCCTTGAGTGTCCTGCCTGGGAAGACCTTTGCCAGGCAAAATAACCCCTGGCTCTAGGTCTGAAAGGAGTGAAGAGGTACACTTTGACATCTTCCCTTTATAAATAGGCACAAAGCATGCCAGGGAGGCTTTAAAAATATCATTCCTCTAAGAGAAAGGAAGATGTATGCTGAAAATGAAATTTTGACCCTGCTGAAGTCAATGAAAGTTTTCCCATTGATTTCAGCTGGGCCAAGGCTTCATCCAAAGCACTGATCCATTTAATGGGCTTATAATAGCTACACAAAGGTGGAGAGGGCCTTTGAAGCTGTATGCAGTGCTCTAAGGTGGATGGGAAATCTCTGGGTCTAGAAATCAGGGGAAATGCCACAAAAGTGTCAATTATTTCAGTATCTGCAGAACTATTAAGGGAAGTGCCCAAAATATTCACTAATTCCTGCTTTAGTGTGTCATCCTAAACAGCAACAACAACAAAAAAAAAAAATTTGCAACAGCCTACTTTTTTGTAGGCTTGGATATATGCCTATATCACTATAATTTTATGTTGCTCTTGTTTTTCTGGATGTCCTCAGAGTTTTTCTGATGCATTTTATTAAGAAATCGATGATAAAGTTAATAGAGATTTTTTTTCTTTGCCCCAAATTGGTTATAAAACATGTCACCATGTGCAAAATTTGTAAATACTTTAGATTTCTTGGAACAGTGCACCCCATGGTAATCAGAATCTTTGCCTCCTGAAAAGGATGATTAGAGTAAATATGAAAACTAACTGTTTTGTTAAGGCAAGGAAGATATTCTTACCAATACTTATCAATTTAGCTTAAATGTGTGTATGATGTTTTATATCAGCTGGGGATATTACTCTTGTAATGCATCTGTGTTTTTATAAATGTTAAAATGTTTTTATTGCTTCCTTTACTGTTTTACTTCATGCACAGAACTGCCACAAATGTAATACACAATTATTCTCACCTGAGAAACTATTCCCACACACTTCATGTAATTCAGACACACTTCTACCTTCAAATGACTCTTTTCCTTGTGTTTTATGGGAAGATATTGCCCTTCTCTGACTCCCTGTATAGCCCACTGGTTCTACCTTATTAAATTCAGTGATCCTCAGACAGGGTTTGCACCAGGACAATATTTAACTGTAATGGAAATTCGGCAACAAATTCCCAAAAGCATCTTTGAAAATTTATCCTTTGGCATTATAATTACTTTCTGCTCTTCATTCTACCCCGAGCTCTTCTGTTTAAAGTCATTTCTGGAATTCATGAGTAGTCAATCTCTGTGTGTGCTCCTAGCAAACGCACACAGCTCCTCATTTGCACTTTGATTTGCCAGATACTTTTTCTAGCTTTCTTCCAAAAGCCTGTAAATCTGGAAAGGAAAAATACTTTTATTTTGATTTTTTGAAAAGTTATGGTTTTTTTTGTTTTGTGGGGTTTTTTTTTTGTTTGTTTTTTTTTTAGGACAGGTATTGAATGAGAGAAAAGGAAGAAAGAAATTGAATTGCTTCAGAAGATTTCAATTAAAAATTAAAGTTTTGTTAATATAGGAATTTATCCCTGTGTGGGCAAACCTATATTCCTTTATTTATCTTCTCTGCCAAACCCTCTTGATTTAATAACCTACTGTTCACACACAACTCACATGTGCTCCACATTTCAGATGAAGGGATTATGGATCTTATTAATGATGCAGACAAGGCTGGATACTTGTGCATTTTACATGCTTGGCTTCCATTTGCAAGATTGTCATTAATTTTAGCAGCTAATTACATATTGTCTCTCCATGGCAGCAGAAGATTACAGATATATTTTGTACAGTATCATTGAATCTTTTCTAAGCAAATTTCAGCCTGGTCATCAGCACGATTTGGAGCAGGTTTGCTGTCTGTGGTTTTGCCACAAAAGTTCTACCTGAAATCAAGTTAGCTCCCAAAATGTAGAATGGTAACAAAAATGTTGTTTTTATTTCTTCAGCTGCTCTATCCTAACTAGAGGGATATTAATTTGTAGAAATGGTAGAAATGGGGAAGTGATATATGAGTCACATTCTCTCTGGAATATTTGAGATGAAATCCATGCCTGCATCCCTGGAAACAGAATCACAGAATGGTTTGGGTTGGAAGGGACATTAAATATCTCCTTCCAACTCTCCTGCCGTGGGTAGGGACACCTTCCACTAGTTCCACATATTGCCTGGATGTGACTTTGGCCCATTCTTTGATCTATTTGATGCCCTGACTCAGTTTTACACAGAATGATCTACATCTCCCTAGTGCAGAGAGTTGTTTGGATGTTTGTAGGGTGTTTTAACATGAACTAGAATTCAGGTGGTACAACTTCTACTGTGAGGAAACAGTGAGAGGGTTGGGGTTGTCCAGCCTGGAGAAGAGAAGGCTCCAGGGAGACCTCAGCGCACCTTCCAGTGCCTGAAGGGGCTCCAACAAAGACTGGGAGGGATTCTTTGTCAGGGAGAGTAGTGTAGGATGAAGGGGTTTTGTTTTAAACTGAATGAGAGTAGGCTTATTTAAGATATTAGGAAGCAATTCTTCCCTGTGAAGGTGGTGAGGCTTTTCAATAGGTTTCCCAAGGAAGTTGTGGATGTCCCATATCCAGAAGAGTTGAAGGCCAGGAAATGGTTTAGACTCACCCTGCCTTTCCAGTTACCTAGAAAACTGGACAAGGCTGAATCTGGGTTTTTCTTTGAGCTGCAATTAGGAACTCCTGGCAAATATGTGTAGACTGCAAATGTGGAGGGTAGAAATAAGACAATGCAGAATGGTGGCATATAATGAAATTAATCCTATTGAAAATGTAAGGTGGATATCAGGAAAGGATGCATATGTAACAGCAAAGTCTGTAAATGTTCCTTTTACACAAGGTGGTAGAAGTTCTATGATTTACCTTGAGAAGCAAAGTACTAAAAATCTAATTTTTAATGACTTATTAAATGGTGCTTTTCAAGACTATTTACTATGAGCAACTAGAAACTGGCTATAACTCCAACTGAGTTCTGTGGTTCATAGAAATCTCTACTGAATAAAAAAAGGAGATTAAATGAGAAATAATAGGCCTATAAACATTGAAACACTTGAGAAGCTTCTGATAATTTCCCCAGATAAAAAAAATCTAATATGTAAGAGATTAGGAGGTTCAAAAGAGGGAATTACTTTGTAAGTAATTTCTGGACAATGGGAAAGCTTTTTTTTTTCTTAAAAAAAAAAAAAAAAGCTGAAGACTTCTATGCACTACATAGCTGCTAAACCCTGCACAGCCAACCATTTCTTAAATGAACTCAGCAGAAACTTTTCTGAGTTCCTGGTAAGAACATAAACATCAGCAAATAAATAAGAATAATACTCATGAAATTCATGAATAGGCTATAACTTGTTATTGTGAAATACAAGGTCAAGTCAAGATTGGAAAAGGGCATTTTATTGGTTCTCAAAATGAACAGAATTGAAAAGAACCCAGAGAATGCATGTTGTTTGAAGAAAGAAAAAACCTCAGCCCCACGCCAGAAGTAACTTTGCAAATGAAATTTGAGAGCAAGGAATGAAAAAAGGGCTGAAGCTTTCACAGTTAGAACAAATGGTTTTCAAGTCTTTTGGGTCTCATGAATTTCATGACAGGGTACTTAGGCTGAAAACTGAGGTAACTGCAGATTTCTTCATGGACATTTCCGAGAACTTATGAAATGCAAATTAATTCCTTGATAACCGGCAGAATGAAATCTTAATATTTATGTTTAAAGCTCAGAAAGAAGAGAAACTCCAAGAAACTCTAAACCAGTCAGCTTAACTTCAGTTCCTGGCACAACACAGTAACACATAATCAAAATATCTGTAAACACTTAGAACATAACAAAAGAATGAGCTAAAACCAAAATAGATTTGTCAATACAAAATTGTGCCAAGCCCTCTAAAATCGTACTGTGAGAGTGTAAAAGTCTCACAGATATAAGAAAGCAATAGGCATCCTCTGTATTAGATTTACAACGCGTTTGGCACTTCTGGTACTGTTATCAGGAACGGGATCTAAACAGAATGAGTGCGATGTAGATGCATAACTGGTAGAAACACAGTGTTCTAGTGTCATTATCAGGAGATCACTGCGACAGGAATCCCCTGCTGAACTGGCAGGAACTTATCAGGCTTCAGAGCACAGTGAGTCAGAACTGAAAGTAAAAGATACTCTTATCTGATTTGTAGGTGTCACTATGATGGGTGGAGCTACCAGGGGGACATGGTGGAAGGCAAGATTAGCACAAACTCAACAAAATTATCTTGACAAAGTGGACTGAATAAAGTATTACTGTAACTCAGTAAAGGGAAATTAATATTTTAATCTAAAGTGCTGAATGATTTTTTTTTGTAGATGCAGTTGAGAAATGTAGGCTAGACAGTCACTCTGCAGCAGAGGAGGTCACTGCTTCACAAGATGTCAAGAGCCACACAGTTAAACCAAAAGACCTCATCCAGAGTTCTGCATTCACTTCTGGTGTCCCCAGCACAGGAAGGAGATCAGTCTGTTGGAGCAAGTCCAGAGAAGGCCACCAGGATCATTAGAGGGTTGGAGCATTTCTCCTACAAGGAAAGGCCAAGAAAATTGGGGTTTCTCATCCTAGAAAAGAGAAGGCTTTGTGTAATCTTACTGCAGCCTCACAGCATCTGAAGGGAGCTGACAAAAAATCTGGAGAAGGACTTTCCACAAGTGTATGGAGTGAGAGAAGAAGAGGAAATGGCTTTAAACTGAAAGAGAGTGGTTTACATTAGATAGTAGGAAGAAAATCCTCCTGTGAGGGTGGCAAGGCCCTGGCACAGGGCGAGCAGAAAAGCTGTGGCTGCTCCATCTCTGTAAATGTTCAAGGCCAGGTTGGACAGGGCTTGGAGCAATCTGGTCTACTGCCCATGGGAGAGGGTTGGACAGGGTAGTCTTTAAGGTCCTTTCCAACCCAAACCACTCTGTGATTCTGTGATTCCATGAAAAGACAAGAACTATGAAGAAATATTTCAATATTCCAAGGAGCATGAAGTGCTCTGTGCTCTACTAGACACATTAAACAACATTTCAGTTTTGGCCACTTCTGGTAGGGAAAACTCAGTTTCTGCTCTGATATTAAGCTGTTCAGATGCCATGCATAGAGGTTTTCATGTTCTCTCAGTTTCTGTTTCTATTCTATTCAAAAGACAGCTGAACAACACAGTTCAAATTCCATGGCTCAGATTCTGTGGTACAGGAGATTTCTCCGATAAAGCATAAGGGGGATTATCAGTTTCTATAAGGGAGATTTAGATTAGACATTAGAGTTCCAGTTCAGTGAATTGTATGGCATTTATCACCACTCACACAGTCTGACACTTCCTACGGTGTTTTGTCTGGCCTTAATGCCTTTCCAGAACGGTGAGAGTCTTCTGTTGCTTCTCTGTCATATCTGTCAGCCCATGTAGGCATTTGGACACCTCAGGATCTCTCAAACAATGCTAAATGCCTGTACTCCAGTAACTGAGTTGACATACCCTGAACAGTTAAATTTCAGCAAGTGCTAAGGGGAAAAGAAAGTCTCATGTGGAAGGTGAAGGTGCGTGGAAGATTTCACAGAGCTGGCACATGGAGTTCATGACTGGGTGTTCCTAGGGATGTGGTCAGGCAGACATTTGGTCAGATCTTTTTCTAAGAGAGTTTTTGCTGTCTTGCGGTTGAAAGAAGGGCTTGTTGACAGGATTTTTTCAGGCCTTGCTCTCGGTGTTGCTGTGGGCAGCACTAAAGATTTATGTTGCTTCCTCTCCTGCTTTGGGAATGAGCTAGGGAGCGTCAGATTGCTCATTACCAGCTGAAATGTGGCACAAGCTGACTGAGTGCAAAGTCTGTGCCGTGCCATTCATGCTTGTTCTTTTTTGTTTTCCCCTCAGTGGTGTCTCATTGTGCGAGTCTCTGTTTGGGTTGTCTGAGGATGTGTGAACTCTTAACAAAAAAGGCAATGAATAGTTATGTGCACTTTGTCTTTTGCACTCTTTGCTGATTATCTGCCTGTTACTTGCAGCTCTGTGGCTCCTATTCTGTCTCTCTCCATGCCTGTACTTAACTCTCGCATCCTCTTGCTCCACTTAGCTTAATCTACTTTTAATTTCTTACAATGATCATCCTTTGTTTTTCACATTAATCAAAATAACTTATAAAGTCATCATCCTCAGGACACCCTCCCTTTCCCAAAAATAAATTCTCAGTGCCCCAGGCTAAGCAAGACAGACATGGAGACTCTGAGCTGCTGAAATGAGTCCAGAAGAGACCATCATGTTGATGACAGGGCTGGAGATTGTCTGCCATGGAAACAGGCTGGGAGAGTTGGGGCAGGTCAGCTTGGAGAAAAAAAGGCTCAAGGAAGAATTTAGAGCTCCTTCCAGTGCCCAAACAGGGCCTACAGGAAGATGGAAAGGGACTTTGAACAAGGGCATGGAAGGACAGGACAATCTGGGACGGCCTTTAGCTGAAGGAGGATAGAGTTAGAGTGGATATTGAACAAATTCTTCCCTGTGAGGGTGGTGAGGCCCTGGCAGTTTGCCCAGAGTTTGTGAATTCCCAAACCCTGGAAGTGTTTAAGGCCAGGCTGCATGGGGCTTGGAGAAACCTGGTCTAGAAGAAGATGTCCCTTGGACAGCTTGGAACTGGATGATCCTTCAAGTCTCTTCCAACCCAAACCATTCTGTGATTCTAAGATGTAGACATGAACATATAAAATCTCTTCTCTCTTTAGTTATAGTCTCATTTTCACAACCTCCAACATGATCTGCAATCAACTCCAGTTATATGTAAACACATCAGTTACTCCAATAAACAAGAAACATTTGGTTTATACAATAGCTGCAAATTAGAGATGTCTAATGAGGTGGTTTCTTTGCTGGGACTGAGGAATTTTTGAGATTTATGGGTTCAGAAAGATGTTGAAACAACTTTTCACTAGAGGTTTAATTACAAAGCAAGTTGACCATATGCCAAAATCACAATCCTTTAAAATCCTCTTTCTCGTTTACATTCTTATCTGAGATTTTTAAGACAATGATACTGCATTAGAAATATATGTCAACAAATGAAAAAAAAAAACTGAACAAACTAAAGAGATGAGATAAATACTTTGCAGATAATGTACAAATGCTTCAATTAGATGAGTGAAGTGACTGTTGAGTCATCAAAACGTTTAATTCCCTAGTTGGACCACCATATTTCACCAGTAAGTGAGAACAGAGTTTTAGCTCACAGAAGTAATCTCTGGTCTCTCTATTTCCCTTGCATTAAATGCATTGCTCATGCAAAAATCATGCATGTTGAAATCAAGGAGTTTCTGTTGTTTCCCCAGGAAATACAGAGGTGGCAGCAGCATCAGTGTCACCCCTCCTTCCCGACACTGTCCACCAGTCTGTCAGCCCAACTCATCTGTCACAGTAAGCAGAGAAGCCATGACCATGGTGATAAGAACCCTCCAAGGAACACAACACACAAGGAGTAATAATTACACAAAGTAAGAGGAGATCAAACCTGAACCTTTAAAGATTCAATTCACTTGGTACTGACCTCCTCTGTCCTCTCACTGTGGCAATCCAGATCATTGAGAAGTGGATCAGGTCCCACTGAAGCTGTAAGTCTGACACATGCCTGAAAGAACTGGCAAAAAAAGCAGAGAAACCCACAAAACCTTAATCAACTGTCGGTCAAACTCTGCGTCTCCTACACCTCCCTCAGTTCTCGGCTCAAGAAGCTTTATTGCTGAAATCATAAAATTAATTATTACTAAGGATTTTCAGTGTAATACTCCAATTTTAATGTTTGAACAGAAAGCCTTTAGTGCTTTGAATGCATATTTAAACCAGCAAAGCATAATTTTTTTAAGTAATACCCACAGCAGATGACAAATGTGTCATGTTGTTGTAATAACTTCAGATCTCTAAATTAAGGATTGTTATTTGAAGGAATAATAATAATACTTCACCTACAGAGAGGCTTTTCATCTACAAGGAAATAAAGTTGCCTTTCACGGCCCAAGCACACACATGCAGGTGTAATTGCAAATACTTAGCTTGATTCAGTGGTCATTCAAGTAAATTGAGGTTATTGGTGCTTCTGCAATACTGACAATTTGGAGTCCTCAGCCAGCAAACTGTGCTTGGAGCTGCAGGAATGAATGAGTGCAAGCAATAATCTGCAAGCTGGAAAAGGAAAGGGGTGAAAGCAAACTGTGCTTCTCTAACATTCACTTAGCAGAGCTGTCAAAGTGTTTGATGATAATCTGGAACCACAGAGGTAATTTCATGTCTATTTTACTATTAGGACTTGGAAAAATTAGTATTAATTTTTAAGACAGAAAATAGCAGGTGTGTCCCAAACCCATCCTTGCTTGTTTCCAGGCTGGGATGTCTGACAGAGTAAATTTCACCTTAGTCCTACCTGATGGCTTCTTTCCTGTGCAGTGTCAGTCTAAACTGTGTTCTAGGACTTTGTCAGTGTTTGGTGTCTTACTCATCAATTCCACACGAGGTAAACTGCTGCTCAGAGTAAAGGAATTCACTTTCCCACACCGCCATACTTCTTTACCATATAATTTACTTGTGACTTTTTACATGGCAATAAACCCACCTGGAGATAGTGAATACTGACACGGATGTTTTCCTGTATCACTTGCACTAGGGGAACTTCCCTTGGCCAGGGAGTTGTACCAGATGATCTCCAGAGGTCCCTTCCAGCCCTAATTATTCTGTGATTCTGCACTTGCCCATTGGTTTGATATTTTAAGCACAATATTCAGCTGTTGATTCAAATTCACCTTTCTCTTTTAACATCTTACTTTATTTGAGAAAAATCTGATATTAAATGTCAAGCAGACACTGTAGGATATTCTTCTTTAATACCACTTATATTCAACTTTTCATCATCTATAATCTACTTACCTTCCCTGTTCTTCTGCAGTATCAAGCCAGCATTGATGAAGAGATACTGATTCTCATCTAAACTAAAAAATGTATTATGGTAAGTTTATTGAATGATCCAAGATCTCCAATATATGAACGGTATGTAAAACTTTTTTATTTTGTTCCATTGATTTACTAAAGTGAGACTTGAATATTTTAAAAAGGGACCCCACATATGGTGGGGTGGATTTTCACCACGAACACATTCACACTGGTTCATGATATCACAAGCTAAGCAGCAATAAAGTTTTGATAAAACAGTTCTGATGCATTTCCAGAGACACATTTTTGCTGAAGGTCTGGTTTTCATAGAGGAGAGGTAATGTAGACGGTTCAGAAACAGCCAAACAGTCTTTTTAATGTGTGAGAAAAGGAGGCATTTTGGCTCAAGAAGTCATGTGGAAGACCACTCCAAAAGCACAACTGACTGAGCATAACTTCATTTTAAAATGTTGTTCTTTTAGCTCCTTATAGCTACAGTAGAGTTTGAGGTGAAGAACCACACAGAAATCTTGAAATAAAGCCAGCTCTGGTTTGACAGTCACCTTCCCTGGAAGTGTCCAAAAAACCTGTGACAATGGTACCTGAGCACAGGGTTTGGTGCTGAACAGGGTGGGTTTGCTGCGCTGATGGTTGGATTTGATAATCGTACAGGTCTTTGCCAACCTCAAGGATTTTGTGCTTCTCTGAATGCAAAAAATAAAAGCTGAACTGCCACAGTTAATGTGTTGAACAGCCTTTATCTTCTGTTATAAAAGGTAGTAATTTTTCTAAGGGTTCGTTAGTTATCCCAAATTTGAGCTAAACCTGCACACAGCAGTAGCATCAGGCTGGGATCCTCAGACAAGAAACTTATAATGCTGATGAATTTCCCTCACCTAACTCCAGATATCTAGAGCAGGCCATCTGCTTCCGAAATGGTTCTTCAGGCTCTGAAAATAGTCAGTAAAAAGCTGGTCAACAGAATTTATATTGAACTGAATGCAGGTGCCTATTTAAGGGGATGAATCACATCCTGAAGTCATTGACTACACAAATGAGCCTTCTATTACCTTTGACAGGAACACAGAGTGATTTCCTCAGATGTGCACTGTAGATACCAACTCCTGAAAATCCTAATTTAGTATATTTTACAGTCACACTGATTTCTCATTAAAGCTCTTTCTTCCAGTCTAAGCTGTTACAAAACCCATCCAGGCTTCAGCTAGGAGCTCGCAGCTCCCCCATGCACGGGATATGAATGAGTAATTATTATTCATACACAGAGGAAATCTGGTGTGTAAAATACGTATTGGAAAAGTCAATGCAGTTTTATCCATTTATGCCTACACCAAGTAAAATAACTCCATGTCCAACATTATTATTCAGCTAATGCATCCTGTAGCCTGTGCAGACATCAAGATTACCTTGTAAAGCAGCTGTGTTAAAAAAGGCCTTTTTCTGACCAGTCATTAAGTCAGTACTAACTCCCCTTCAGTCAATAGGGGCACGGCAGTGTAAAATTTATTGGCAGATGGAAGTTACAAGATAAACTTTTTTCATGTTTTGTAAACTCAAGGTCTTTTTTTTCTCGTGAAAAGGGAATATAAACAGACTGATAAGGGAGTGAATAAAAGGGATTTGATTTTATGTTGTCCTGTAGTCTATCAAGTCTAGGTAAAAGTTAACAGAACTGTTTTTATATAAATATTTTGGTGGTATTGCAGAACTTTAGCACAAGTGATGAATCAAACCCATGCATATTTGCTCCATACTGAAAATTTACACCAGTTACAACAGAGTTTTTGGTAGCAACATTTTATAGTGATTTAGTTGTTATTTGTAGACAAAATCTATTTTTATAATCTTTACCTCTATTTTAGATTAATTTAATGTCTTATTTTTCAACAGAATGCCTACAATCATTAATGTGCATCTTGCATATGCATTATTAGAATGTGCCTGTGAAGAATGTAAGATATTAAATGGGAGTAGTAAAGGCAACACATTCCATTTCAGTCCATGAACCATTCTCCATAAGTTGTCCTGCCTCCTTCAGCTCCTTTCCAAAAGGAAATATTAATTTTTTTTATGTACCCTTGATCCATATTTTTGGTTTTCTGATGAATACATAGAAATTTCCTTTTGGCCTTTCTTTGAATTAATGAAGAAGATAAATTCTCTTATTTTTCCCTGACAGTAATTGTTGATAAGCACATGTGACTTTACTCACTCCAGTAAAACAGCTGCGAGGATTTAATGGATAAATTAATTGTTCTGTGCAATGAGGTGTGTGTGAGTGAGTACAGTACCTTTGTTTGGTAGAAACCATTTATGAAGAAATTCTTTACTGTGAAGATGTGGAAACAATGGAACAAGTTGACCGGAGAAGCTGTGGCTGTCCCATTTCTGGAAGTGTTCAAGTCCAGATCGGACAGGACTTGGAAAAAACTGATTTGGTGGAAGGTGTCCCTGCCCATGGCTAGAGGTGGAACAAGATGATTTTTAAGGTCCCTTCCAACCCAAACCATTCTATGATTCTGTGATGACTAAACAGCAGGTGGAACACTGGAAAAGACGGTGTTGAAAAGAAGGGGAAAATAAATTGAAAACATTTTAAGTTGCATCTTAGCTTGAAATGATAGCTGGCTCACATGCTAGAATCCCTCTGAATGTCTTGGCACAAGTTTTCCAGTCTACAATAGGCTTTGGCTGCTAAGAGCTATGAGAAACAGGTAAAAATTGAGAAAATACCAAATGAGCGAAATCCCACATAAAGCAAAAAAATGAGGGAAGGAAAGAAATGGGTACCTGCAGATATTGTGAAAACAACTGAAATTCTGGTGAAAGAATGAGATACAAAAGAGTCAAGTCCCATCAAAGACAAAGTAAACAATGGATGTGTATCAGAACAACGTCATATCAGGATGTAAGAAAAGCCAGAGTTGGTCAGAACAGGGTTCACCTTGCTCAGTATTGCCCTGTTCTCACCTGGAACAGAGTCAATTTTCTTTGTTGTAGCTGGTACAGTGCTGTGCTTTGGATTTAGGATGGCAATAACGTTGATAACACAGAGATGATTTAGTTGTTCTTTAGTTGCTTACACTAAGTCAAGGACATCTCACTTATACTGACCTGCCATCAAGGAGGCTGGGAGTGGACAAAAACCTGGAGATTTGCATTAGGTATGGAATGAGACACATATATAGGTATAAAGCTGGGACACTGGTGGGACATCTGATCCAAAATGAAATTCCATATGTTATGGCATCACGCTGAACAATAAAACAATGGAGTTGACCACTGAGTGGCAGCTTCTGCTCAGGAACTGCCTGGGTCTCAGTCAGAAGGTGGAGAGAAATTGTGCATCACTTCTTTATATATTATTTTATTTTTATCCCAATTTCCCCTCCTTTTTCTGTCCTGTTAAACTGCTTTAACTCAACCTATGTTATAGCTTTTTTTTGATTCTCTCCCCCATCCCACTGGAGGGGTATGAGTGAACAACTCTGGAGTTTAGCTGCCTGCCAGGTTGACCACAAGTGTTCTGTCTTCACCAGCTCCCCAGAGAAGGAGGGTAAAACAAGATATTTACTAAACGAACTTTATGTGTACCATTCCACAGGAGTGTCTTGAGCAATTTAACTCACTCAGGATTGGATTCAGTGACAGATTAGGATGTAAGTACCCACATGGGAGTATTCCATGGAAACCAAGAAAAATTAACTCCATTTTGATACAAAAAATGGAGACAGAATTTAGCTGGAACAGCCAATTTGTTTTAGGATGAGCTCTTTCACTTTCTAGGCTCCTGTAAGTACTTGGACCTGATCTTCCCTGAGTGTCACAGGAGCTCTGGCATCTCCTCCACGTGTAGACGGCTATAAGCAAAGTTCTACATCAGAATCATAGAACCATAGAATGGTTGGAAGGGACCTTAGAGGTTTTCTAAGTCCACCCCCCCTGCCATGGATCAGACCAGGTTGCTCAAAGCCCCATCCAGCCTGTCTTGACCATCTCCAGGACTGGAGAATCCAGATCCTCAAAGATATCTTCACCTGTGGTTCACTCACACATTTAGCAGTTAATGACCATGGACAATGTATATGCTCATTAATGAGAAATAGAGTTCATGTTTTTCCATTCTGAAGGTTTAATTTTTATGGTGACAGTGCCTCTCTGATCATCACCACTGCTTGCCTGATTTCAGGGGTGTAGGTTCATCCCAGGAACAAAAGTTCTAGTCTGAACAAACTTCCCCCATATGATCTTTAGATCAGATATTAGGAAAAATTTGTTCATTGCAAGGGTGGTTGAGCACTGGAACAGGCTGCCCAGGGCAGTAGTGGAATCACCACGTTTGGAAGTTTCAGAATGTGTGTAAATGCGGCATTTGAGGATACAGCTTAGTGGTGAACATGGAGGTGCTGGGTTAATGGTTGGACTTGAAGATCTGAGACTTTCTTCCCAATCTTAATGATTCCGTGGTTCCACATATTTAGCTGGTTTTTTTTTTAGCAGGTAGTGAGCAGGAAGCAATTGCTTATCAATTTTTAGTAAGGACCCAGTTCTGGGAGGAGCACTTCACAGGCTTGGCCATCTTCTTAGGGAATGAGATCGTAATTTTTCATGAGACATCAATCTTTTTGCATTTTTCTCCCAGAAAACTTGCAGCCTCCCTGACCAGGAGAATAAGCTGCTTTTTGGAAGCAAGGCAGCTTTCAGTCCATGATGCCAACTCATGCCACTGAATCTGGGCTTTGTGAGCATTTGCTGTCTCGTTTAAAGTAATCATTGAGTTCCCTCAAGGGAAGGGGAGAAGTTCCTGCAGTGAGAGATGCATCTCTGCTCTAGAGATCTATTTTAGGATGGGATATAGGATGCAGGAGCTCACACATGCTTTGCTTTTAACAACTCAGCCTGTCTGTTTATCCTAGGACTATCATTATGGTCTCTGCTTTATTACATTAACTCAGCAAAAGCACACACATGTGTCAAGTACTTCAGTGAATAGACTTAAGCACATGATTAACTTTAAGAGTGTGCTTAAGTACTTTGCTAAATCAGGACTTCTATGTTTTCCCCTCTCAGTACATCTGGTCGATTTGCATATATTTTCCATATAAAGAAATTCATTTTCAGAGCAAAATGAAACTATTTCCTTGCTTGCACATTCGGTGGTACTGCTGCTGTAGCTAACTTAGACAAATTTAGTCCCCTTCCCTTCCCACAAGTTTCCAGCTGGTTCTTCCAACTGCAGGCATTGTGTTGGAATGATTCAGATTGGCAATTCTTTGGTAAACTGGATTAAGGAAATATTTAAGCTGCTAAGTAACCATTTAATCATACAATCAGTATGGTTTGGATTGGAAAGGATCCAATAGGTCATCACCTTCCACCAGTCCAGGCTGCTCCAACCCCCATCCAGCCTAGACTTGAACACTTACAGGGATGAAGCATCCAAAAATTCTCTGGACAACCTATGCCAGGACCTCACCACCTTCACAGTAAAGAGTTTTTTCTAATATTTAATCCAACTCTACCTTCCTTCACCTTAAGGTCATTTCCTCTTTTCCTATCACTCCATGCCCTTGTGAAAAGTCTCTCTCCAGCTCTGTTTTATCCCCATTTCAATAAATATGTATTCACATATATTGTAAGTATCATTTTGGTAAGTTATTTTATTCTGGATTAGTTTATGATACAGTGTGCAACCTGACTCCACAAACAGTTGATAAAATAGATATAGTAATGTGATCAGATTTGGAAGGTGTTTAAGCTGTCATCAGCCAAAGAAACATACAAGAAACTGTTGATCTGAAATGTTGGGGGCTATGACAAATTCAGAAGACATTGCACTATATACTGCTGGCAGGACTGTTTCCCTAAAAAATCTATATTTAGATGTTTCAATGAAAACGGAAAAAATCAATAGATTCATTTTCAGCCATGTCACAAAAGCAAAATATCATGCAAAACAACTTGTAATTATTGTCATTGTTTAAAATTATCTAGAATGAGAATGAAGCATGAGGAAAGTCCTGCTTAAACCAAATTACTAATGTTGAAAAATTATTTTTTCTCGCTTAGATGAGCCAGTTTTCCCATAATAATAATAATTTTCTCATGCCAGAAAATACAGAAGAGCAAGAAATGAGCATTGTTAAAGGTTAGTTTTGATCCCAGGACATACGTGACAATACAAAAACATTGATCACAGGAAAAGAGGAGCACTCAGTTCCAGAACGGCTACTCCTCTGCATTCTGCTGGGCCTGTTGGATCAACAAAATATTATTGGATTGGGGCAATTTGGGAGAGCAGGATTTATTTTAAGGACCTGGCATTCTCTGCTGTGTTTGTAGGAGTAAAAGGGTGATATGCAGCTCTGGGTAGTTTTAGTCCCCTGAACTATAGTTTTGTCCACCCATAAGCAGTTAGAAGACAATCTAGCAAATAAATGTGTGCTGCTTTTAATAAGAACATTTATCCTTGTGAAATTTCTTCACTGTCAAAAAAAGAACTCGTAAGATTAAATGTGAGGCTGGCAAGAACAAATTGTTGTCCAGTTCAATTGTTGAGTTCTGGTAATAAGTATGTGGTCTAATAGCCTATTACTGCTTAATGTTATAACTTCTCTACCAAATAGAAACCAAGAGCTTCTTCCTCTGTGACACATGAACTTACTCTATGGCCTCATGGAGATGAGACTTGGACCTCAAAGTATTTGTATGCAACTATTATATTTCAGTTCTATTGAATTATATATATATATTTAATTATTAACTTAATTGTTTCCTTTAATACATTTTCATTCTGGAAATTATTTGGAAAGATTAAACCTGATTAAACCTGATTCCCTCAGGAATCTCTGTTATGGACAAGAAATGTGTTTCTCCATCCTTTGTTCCAGATACTCAGCTGAATTTGACTTGTATTCATACATTGGAAAAGGCACTTAGGCCAAAATTGTTCAACCTGAGTATCCTTTCAGAAACTTGAGTTCCAGAGTGAGCACTTTAAGTTTTAATTTAAAGCATTCTGTATCTCAGAAATTCTGAGTGACTTTATCTCCCCCAAAAAGTTGACAGAACATTTAGTAACTGCCTGGGAAAACACAGCTTTGCACATAATTAACAGATTACAGCAAATAAAACCTGGGAGTATTCTCATCTACTTATAATTGCTCTCAGCTGAATGTGATGCAGATGATTTTATCTGTTATTTTTAATCAACATTCTTAACGATCAGTTATTGTATTGTAATACATGTCAGAGCTTGATCTGCAGTTTGAGAGTTTTGTATCCAACACTGTGCAACATAACATCAAATTCCTGCACTCATAACTCAGAGGCTAAGAGAGAAATTATGCCTGAAAAAGGAGGCAGATTGATTAAAAAATACATTCTTCCAGTGTGCTTTCCAAGCAAGTAGAAAAGCAGATAATGGACAGAGTAGTTTAAGTATTAATTACTGTCTACAAATCCATTTTAGACAAAGCCTACCAAAGAAAACCTTGAATGGTTTTTCTGCTCTTTTTTTCAAACAACACTTTGATAGTTCATGATACAAAAAAAAAAATGGTTTGAATAGAAATAGTCTGGCTTCTTTATTTGAGAATGTGGTCAAATGGATTACTCATTTTTGCAAAATTAAAATTTATGAGCCATTGCCTACAATAAGCCAAGGTTTAGGTATAAACAACTGCCTTGGTTTATCAGTTACCACAGTTTGACACTTATGGACAATCACTGTTCACACTTGCAAATGGGAGGAAAATAAATTACAAACAAAGCTGGATGTTATCCCTATTAATGTATCTTATGAGATGATTAAGCTCACAGTGCTATTGACTAAATCTCCCTGGATTTTTCATTTTTGTTTGCACAGCATGCAGAATTTATCCCCTTTGCTGGTTTAATTACCTCTGGCTATGTTTACGCTGACATTATTATGAGATGATAGAAGAATAAAAAGCAGTGTCAATTACTTCCAAAGACAATGAAGTTAATCTACATGGATAATGGAAAGATGCATTGTTCAGGAAAACAATTAGCACAGGCACCTTGAGCCCTAAATGGGTTATCTTTTGTAAATCCTTGAGTCATAGGAAGAAAACCAAGTTAACACATCATTGTTTAATTCAGCTCAATTAAAGTCCAAAGTAATTGGGAAGAATATGCTTTCCATGAAGCTACACGCAATGCAAGCTGATATGAATTTCCAACTCTGCATCTCACCATGAGCAGAGGAAGAATCAGAGGGGCACAGTTATGGCATCAAGGAATCACAGAATCATTGAGGAAGGACAAGACCTCTAAATCCAATTGTTCATTTAACATTGTCAGGTTCAAACCGCTATCCCATCTACTGAACACTTCCAGGGGTGTTGACTCCAACACTTCTCTAGGCAGCCTTTTCCAATGTTTGACCATCCTTGCAGTGAAGAAATTTTTTCTAATATCCAATCTAAACATTCCCTGGGGAAACTTGGGGTCATTTCCTTTTGTTCTGTTTCTTCTTACCTGGAAGGAGTACTGTGGAAAGGGAGGCAAAACCCTGACCCGATGAGAATCAGTTGAGCAAAAATTGGTGTGTTTCCATTCCTCCCACAATAGAGAGCTCCTTGGAGTTTCTCTGAGACTTCCTGATAGCAGCAAAATCATGCAACTGTGGGAACCTCTACTTTTATAGTGGAGAAAACATCAAAGAGTTCTTTGTTGAAGTGTAAAAAACAGAAGTGAAAAGTAGAATTGTCAGCTGGAACATCCCATGCTACCGTGCATCTTGGCCAGATGCAGAGCAGGCCGATCAGGGAGGCAAGGCAGGTGCAAAGGGAAGAGATGGTGACACTCATTCCTGGTTCAGAAAAATACACTGGTCAAAAATTCAACAGGAATATTGTACAGAAGTTGTGCATTCATTGAGGAAAAAAATATTTACCTGATCAGTGCTATCTTAATCCTCTTGCCTTGTGGATTTTCCTATTATTTTTATACCTGGTGGCCTGACAGGAAAATTTTTGGGAATATTTTATTACTCATATGAAATGTGTAGTTGTCTCAGGCAAAGTGAAATGGGGATTCCAGAGAAGGGCAA
>VXBU01016268.1:1640-30359 GCA_013400315.1 Bombycilla garrulus
GACCACCTAGCAACAGTAGGAGACATATGCAGAGTACAACTAAGAAGACACGTCAGCAGGAAATGGGATTGTATAAAAGACAGACTGGAACAGGATCTTAGCGTGGCAGTGGTGGAGAGCGAGACTCCTCTGTCACCCAGCGCTGATTCGCTTATGCCTTGCTTGCTATAATTAATAAATTTCAATTCGACACAAATTTCAGAGTGTACTGCAATTTATCACAGAGCTCACCTGCAGCACGCCTGGAAGGGATCCACTCACAGCAACATCTCCTTGTGCGAGCCCAGCGTGCTCAAGTCCACGTCACTCTCCACTCAAGGCTGCTCCAGGGGGGCTCCTGTGTCTGCTGATCCTCATACAGCCAGGGAACAGCAAAAAGCAGCCGGAGTTCAGCTTCACTGCGCTTTATTACAGGCATTACAATAACTGAAATTTGAGATGTGCTTTATGAGAGAGATCATGGTTGCTGAATAATCTAGAGTGCTTTGTTAGGAGCATTTTGGCAGCTGGAAAAAAAAAACAAAACCACCCAACACACACAACAACTGAGTGTGCTTTATTAGAGACATTATGGTAGCTGGGAAGAAAAAAGGGGAAAAAAGGGGAAAAAAAGGAAAAAAAAACCCCACAACAACAGCAACAACAACAAACCACCAGAAACCCGAGTGCATTTTATTAGGGATGTTACAGTAGCTGATAAATCGAGTGCGTTTTATTAGGGACATTATGGTAGCTGAAATTTTTGTTATGCGCTTTGTTAGGCTATTTACGGTAGCCAAATTTAAGGGTTGCATTTTTAGGATAATTACGGTACACAAAAATTAGAATGCGCTTTATCAGGATTTTTACAGTAGCCAAAATTGGAGTACGCTTTTTTTTGGATCATTATGGTAATTTTTTCCTTTTTCTTTCCCCCCCTTTTTTATTTTTTTTTTTTATTTTCTTTTTAATTTCTTTTTTTTTTCTTTTTTTCTTTTTTTGTTTTTTTGTGAGGTGGAGCGCTGTGCTTCATCACCGACAATACGGTACCACTAGTGGCATTTGCACTCCATTGACAAGAAAACTACCTCCTTTTAAACCACCAACACTTGACCAAAACCACAAGTCACTACTCACCTTAAGCAAAACACTCAGCATTACAAGCCAATCAGCACTTCTTGACTTTTTCAGCACCTTTTTTCTCAAATTCTCTACGACTAGCGCCACCACAAAACTCAAAACACAACTCCACTTTGCAGTTTCCCTCACAACCCTTCCCAGCTACCCTCAGCACGCTTGACTACGTGGAAACCAGCAGGCAAGAGCATCAAAAAATCCCCAAATCCTCAGACAACTGCTGCTCTTGTTCATTAGGCGGTCAGAGCAGCCAGCACTTCAACCCCAGCCATTGAAATTCCCTTTTCTGGGTTACCTCCCCTTCCCTTCGCCAAGCGGCTCCTCGGGGCTCACCTCCCACCGCCAGCGCCCTGCCCAGCGCCACCGAGCCACCAGAGCCACCGGAGCCACCGGAGCCACCGGAGCCGCCATCCTCGGACTCGGGCATGGGGGAAAACTTCTTCATGGCGAGCGGAGCCCCGGCAAGAGCCGGGGAGGAACCGGAGGCGAGCGGCGCCGAGCGGGTGCCCCGCTTCTCCTGCCCCGCCGCCGCCTCATGAAGGGGAGGAGGAGGAGGGAGGACGAAGGAGCAGCCGCAGCCCCGGGCGCCCCCGGCACCGCCCCGAGCCCCGGCCTGCGCGGCAGAACCCGAACCGGGGCCGCTCAGCCGAACCGGGGCCGCTCAGCCGAACCGGGGCCGCTCAGCCGAACCGGGGCCGCTGCTGGCCCTGCGCGGAGCCCNTCTGCTTCGGCTCCTGGCGGTGTCGGCTGCGGGTCCCGACTGCGAGCTCTGCCGGGGCAGTCCACAGCCCGAGCCTCCCCGGCCCGCTGGGGATAGGAGCTGCCGCGGGCCGGCGAGGAGTTCCGGGGCCGAGGAGAAGCGGGGACAGTCCCAGGCCGCTGCTCGGGCCCTGGCGCTCCCGGCTCGGGCAGCGGCGGGCACGGAGATTCCTGCGGCTCCGGAGATTCCTGCGGCTGCTGCCGCCCGGGCCTTTCCCCGGAGGAGCTTTGGGAGCGGGTGAGGGGGATTCGCCCTGGCAAAACTTGGAGGAAGGGCGAGAGGTTCCTCGTGGAGGTGTTTGGGGGGTCGGGGACACGGTAGCCCTGGAGGAGGGTGGGCTGTGAGCGAGGGATGTTTCCCTGGAAAGTGGTGGCTCCGTGGACAACCAGTCCTGTGAAACCACCACACATCACTTCCCTGATGCTTATGGATTTTTCCTTAATGCCACAAATTAAGGTAATTGGGCTCGGCTGGCTGACGAATCCAGCTGGACTTGGCAGGATGAGGGACCGTCCGTGCCGGGATTGATCCCCCTCATCCCCGGCTGTGCCTGGGCTGGTCCTGGCCCCAGCTCTGCCCCCGCGACTCTTTCTCCTGCCCTTTTGCTCACACAGACCCCAAAACACGCCCTGAAATCCCTTCCCTGGGCTGCAGCTCCATCCAGACGAGATGGTCATTCCCGGATCAGGAGTTTTTCTCCTCCACAGGCACTTTTCCCTACTCATTTCCCTGCTGCCTACTGAGATCTGCCCGTAATGCCATCCTGGCTGGCTCGGCCGTGGCAGCCGGGCGGCGAGTGCCAGGGATTAAACACGATATTTGTGACCTCCGGGAGAGCAAGGGCTGCGTCTGGACAGAGCCCGGAGTTCCAGGCATCTGGTTTCACAATCCCTTTTGTTCCCAGCCCTCCCCGCTCGCCCAGCACCCTCCTCGGCATGCGGAGGGGACAACGCCGGGCAGTGAGGCCGCTGGGTCATGGCCATGCCAGGCACCGCAGAGCTTGGGGGGCCGATGGGCCATCCTTGGGCTGGCAGCGCCATTCCCACCCCAGCACAGCCGTGAATCCTCCTCCAGTCTCACCCCGGGAAAGGCAAGAGGGAGAGGAGGGAAAATGAACCAGCTGAAGGCAGGAGGGAACCAAGAACATCTCGGTCTCAGTAGTCACGAGTCCTGCTCCTCTGTTGGAACCCAGGGGTTCCTATGATGCCTTTGGCCGACCCAAAACCTGCTCAGGAGGCTTTTCAGCCTTGCCAGAGGTGTCAGGGACCCTGGAATGATACTAAAAATGCCTGTGGCTCTGATTCTAATCCATGGAACAGGTTGGCAACTTTGTATGAAGAATTTCAAGTCACAAAAACTTAGATAGAGAAATAGTAGTAGTTATAAGTAAAAAGAAGAAAATTTGAGTGTATGTCCAGGGGGGTTTAAAGCCCTGTACAGGGGGGTTGGAGGCACAAGATGGAGAATTTTTACACGTGGCATGTTATCTTTTGTTCTTCTTCATCACCTCCATCTTCTCGGTGCTGCTGGCACTTTTGGATTGGTTTGACACAGATCTGGACATGGTGGTGTGAGGGGCACGGGTTGGTAATTAATGATAAACATTCCATAGGTAGTTATTAGTATAAAAGATCAGAGCTGACCCGGGGCGGGCACAGTGTGTCTCTGGACGCGTTCTGTGCCAACCCTGGCAGGGCAGAGAAATCTACTTTTGATAAGGAATTAATAAACTGCCTTGAGAACACCAACAAACCACTGCAGACTCCTTCAGCAGCACGGGCTGCAAACCTGGACTTTTCTATACATTGTGGGGTCTCCTGGGGCCAAGGAGATCCCCACAAAACTCCTCAAGTGCAGCAGACATGGAACAGGTTTTGTGGGATTGCTGCCCGCCCGCCCGTGGCTTCCTGGGCCCTTGCTGCAGGAATGCAGAGCCAGAGCCGGGGCAGTGCGAGTGTCCTCACTGCAGGATGTGTGCGGGACAGAGCCCGGAACTGGGAGAGTTAAACGTGTGTGTCCCACCGAGACCGGGGCGAGCAAATGTTGTGCTTAACTGGGTGACAGGTGTCCCAGAGGGGGTGACACATGAGCGAGGAGCTCTGCGGGAGCTCAGCATCTGCCTCCAGCCCCACCGCAGCGCTCTGGGACGGGGCTGCAGCTGGATGTGTCCCTCTCGGCCACAGCCTGGGGGACGGGGCAGCTGCTCCTGCCCCCGGAGCATCCCAAGGGAGGCGACCCAAGGCCAGGGCGGCTCCTCTGCACCGAGGCTGCCAAAGACGCCTGGAAACATCGAGGAGAAGCACCCGTGTGCCAAGGTTTGGGGGGTTCTAACAGGGGGTCCCCTGGGGCCGGCCCCTCCCCGCGTGTCCCGGCGGAGGGGACAAGCCCGGCGCCAGCCCGAGTGACAAAGGCAGGTGGGATTGTTCCCCTGCAGTCCCGGGTCAGCATCCCCGGGTGTGGGAGCTGGGGCCACCGGCACTCGGTTAACCTTGAAACCCTGCCGGGCTCGCATGTCACGTCAGCCGCTGACAACAACAAGCTGCTATTCCAGATTAGAGAGAGAGGGCCAGAGAAAGGCAGAGACAACGGGGCTGGGGGCGGCCAAATTACCTATTACAGCCAAAAGTGGGCATGGGGCTATTTTTAACCCCGAGGGGGGGATATTTATTGTTCCAGCCGGGGGGAGTGAGGGAGTGCCTCTGGGACACCCCTCGCAGTGACATCGGTGGCCAAGAGAAGCCATGGTGAGTACAGAGAGCACAAAGCTCCAGCAGGATGAGATAAAATCCGTCGGATTTTTCACCAGAATAGCTTTAATGAGCAGGGGGTGAAGGAGCCAACAGGGAGTTGGGAGCCAAGGGTCTTGTCTGCTTTGGAAAGGGGGTGAGCAAATTGGGGAGCATCTGGGTGGATCAGCAGCACCTCTCAGGGGACAGAGAGGTGTCTCCCACGGTAGCAGAGCTTTAGAATGAGGGCAGATGGTTTTAGGGTCCAAATGCCAGTTTTCTCCTTTCCCTTCCTTCATGCAGTGAGAGGAAGGGCTGTTTTGTGTCCCCAAAATCTTCCTGCCGACAAAGCCCCGTGAGAGGAAACGGCTGCAGGGGCAGGCGCTGGAATGAGGGATAATGGGCTGGCTGGGACACTGAGGGGCTCTTCAGTCCTCTTTAAAACACACATTGACCCATTTCTGGCTGTTTCAAGCCTCACTGCTGGAGGAGGCAGATTTTTAATTAAGCCACGTTTTAATATCTGCAGAGCAGGGTAAAGAAGCACCGACCGACCACAGCCCTCGTGTGCAACCTCAGCAGTGCTCCCAGAGCCGGGGTTCCACCGGGGATATCTCATCCTTTTACCTGCCAGTGGGAGGAATGATTTCAGTCCTCATCTTTCCTTGGGCCTATTTCACTGAATTCACCAAGGAGCTGAAATTTAAGCAGGAATCTTAATTCCCCTCAGCATCCCAGAGCTGCAGGGAGAAACTCCCAAGTCCTCAGGGAAGAGAGCCCCAGCCCAGAGCTCCCACGAAGGGGTCACGAGTAAGAACAGGGCACTTCCACACTTTTATTTCACCCCCTAAAAAGCCAGTGAGCTAATGGCACATACCTGGACTCCTGCAGGCTCCCAAGAAAGCCAAGAAGAGGATTGAAGGCGCTAATTCCAATGTCTTCTCCATGTTCGAGCAGGCCCAGATCCAGGAATTCAAAGAGGTAGGTGGGTTTGGTGGGAAGGACCGAGGGTCCTCGGTGCAATGTGACCTTCAGCCCTTTCCTCGGCGCTCCCAAGTGACAGTTGGCTCACACCAGGAGGCAGCAGGCACGGTTTTGGGTTGTTTTATTTTAAAAGTGAGAATAACAACTCAGTGACACCGTTAAATCCGGCATCACCTCCAAGCTTCCAAGGAGCCCGCATCCCACGGAGGATCTGGCAGCACCCAAGGGAGCTGGAGCTCATCTCCCAGCTCGCTCCCACTGCCTTGCCAGGAGCTCTTACCCCCTGCAGGCACATGGTCCGGTGCAGATCCCAGTTCCAGGCATAACTGGGCCCAGTTTGAGGAGCTGATGGCTCAGGCTGGCCTGCTGTCAAACTGGGGTGAGAGGGCTTTGGCCAAGGAAAGGGTTTGTGCAGCACTGGGGTTTGGATTGCCATCGCCCCAGGGCGCAGGACTGTGCGGGATTAGGGTGAGTGAGGCCCCAGAGCCCATCCCGGGAGGGTTCAAAGTGCCCTTATCCCATCCAAGCTGAAGGGAGAAAGGCACTAAAGCCCTTGCAAAGGCCGACAATTCTCCCTTTCCCCGTGCTCCTTGCCCTGCTCCTGTGCTTCCAGGCGTTCACCATCATGGATCAGAACCGGGACGGCTTCATCGACAAGGCGGATCTGAGAGACACCTTTGCTGCCCTCGGTGAGCCCAGCTTTAGCAGCCTCCCCTCCCAACAGCTGTGCCAACATGAAACCTGTAAATCGAGAATCGAGGGTGGGTGGAGTATTTAACCAAGCCCCCGTCATTCACCGGATCTCAAATTCTGCCAAAAAACCTCCTGATCCAAACCCAAGCCTGTCAGCCCGGGAGATCCCTCGCGTGTGACCCAGAGCAGCTCCCACAGCGGCGCTGGTTTATCCTGCTGGCACAGGAGCCAGCTCCTGGATTACACAGCCAAACCCTCCCTGCCTTTTCCGTGCTTAGGAGCACCTGGCTGTGCCCATCCCACGGCATCCCGGGGCGTGGGGGCATTAAAGGGATTTAAGGGATTTGTGGGAGGCTGTGACACTGCGAGCTTGGCTCTGCTGTCAGAGGTCAGCATGAATCAGCAGTGGGGTTCCAAGGACAGCCCAGCCTCGGGGAAAAGGATGGAGGCATTCAATCCTGTTTGCTTTTGGTGCTGGAGGACAGGGTGAACCCCAGTGCTGCTGGTCTTGACCCAAAAGAGCTTCCAAGGAGGGCTGGGAGAGGCTGATCCACGGGGCAGTGAGGGAAGGAAGCAGCACAGCTCAGTCCTTTGCTTCTTTTCTGTGATCCTGGAGCTCGAGAAGCCAGAGCCGGAGATGATTCTCTCACCTCACTCCTGCTGCCTCCATTCCTTGTCAGAGGAATTTCTCCACCGGGGGAAAAGCCCCCAGGGAAGGGTTCTGAGGTGTGTGTTTTCAGCCCCCAACCCGCAAAGATCCATGCCTGACCCACAGCTGCTCTCCCCAGGGCGCCTGAATGTGAAGAACGAGGAGATCGATGAGATGATAAAGGAGGCACCCGGCCCCATCAACTTCACCGTGTTCCTCACCATGTTTGGGGAGAAGCTCAAGGGTGAGAGGGCACCGGGGGAGCTGGGAGTGGCCAGCGGTGGTCAGCGGCATTCCTGTGCCCAAAAACTTCCCCTGATCTGCAATACCACCCATCCCTAGGTCCAGAGACCCAGATCTTATCCCAAGTCTCTCCAAACTGTTGGGGGGTGTGAGATGGTCTCCGTGCCTCAGTTTCCCCAGCCGTTTACAAAACCTGAATGGCTGTGCTGCTGCTGCTGTCCCACAGGAAGAGGGGACGGTTCTTGCAGCACCTCTGAGCCTGCTGACACCAGCAGTGGCTGAATCACATCCTCGACCCAGGAATGCAGCCTCCTGCAGATCTCCGAGAGGCTGCAGGGCCCCAGGGGCTGTGCCTGGAGCTCTATAAATACCCAAAGATTAGATAAACGCCGGATGCCGGAGCGGTGGCGACAGCGCCTGCTCGGTGCTCACACCATGACCCCATGGCTGCTCCTCTGCATGCCAGCAGCTCCACTCAAGTCTCCAGCTGCAGGGTCAGCATTCCTGCAGGGATCCCCGCTTTCCAGTCTGCCCCTCATCTTGCCCCCGAGGTTGGGAGGAGTGGGAGGCTGCAGCCGGCTTCCTCCTTCACCACCTGCCACGGCCACGGCTTTGTCACCCGCAGGTGCTGACCCGGAGGAGACGATCCTGAATGCGTTCAAGGTGTTCGATCCAGAGGGGAAAGGCCTGAAATCTGCCTAGTGAGTGCAGGGATCCTGGGCAGGGAGTGGCGGGGGTGTGCCCATAAGGAGCTCCCCGGTGCTCACCGCGCTCTCTCGTTCGCAGCATCAAAGAAATGCTGATGACGCAGGGGGAGAGGTTTTCCCAGGAAGAGGTAGGATCTCCTTCCCACCCTCTGCCAGCCTCCCTCCCTCCCATCAGACCCCATCCCTCCTCCCAGCCCTCTCCCAAACCCTTCCCACGCCACCTTTTCTCCCTGGCTCTCCCCCGGCAGATCGATCAGATGTTCGCCGCCTTCCCTCCGGACATGTCTGGCAACCTGGACTACAAGAACCTGGTCCATGTCATTACCCACGGCGAGGAGAAGGACTAGGCCAGGCTCAGGGCTCTCTGCAAGATCACCTCTGCCGAGGTCACACCCGGGTTCCCTTTCCTGTTCCCCTGGAGAGGCACGCGCCCGGGAATTTGGCACGGGAATGGCATTCACATTAAATGGCCTTTTGGCAGGAGGAAATCCAGCTGCTGGTGTGAGCTTGTGTGGTGTTCCTGCGCCCCGTGGGAGCCCTCTGATCCATCCAGCCCTGCTGGCCCCGGCGCCTCAGACCTGCTGCACGTCACCCTCAGGTGTCCCCGAGTCCCCCTGCCTCCCACTCCCACCCCCAGCCCCAAACCAGCCGGTCCCACACTGGGCTGTGCCCGTCCCGCCTGGCCCCACAGCCCAGCGCTGAGCTCGGATTTACTTCAGGCAGCAAGAGTTGTCAGCTGCTGCCAGCCGAGCAGGGAACACCCCCTGAGCACACTCATCCCTCCTGCCAGGCCCTGCCCGCGGTGCAGGAGTGGGACCGTGTCCCCATCTCCGGCTGCTTTGGGCCGTGTGACAGCGATGTCACCCTGTGGCAGAGCGGCTGACCCCACCTGCCAGCAGTGGGTGAAGCTGTGCCAAAATATCACCCGGCTCCTTCCAGAGAAGGAAGGTGGAATGATGAGCAGGATGCAGAACTCGAGAATGAAACTGCTTCTTTAATCCGTCCCTGACCCTGACGGGCTCTTCCTCAGTGTGCGTCTCCTCCTCCTCCTGCCCGGGCTGGAGGGATTGGCCTGCTCCTCCTGCTGCTTCTTCACGATGAGCTGGTGCAGCTCAGCCCGGCCCAGCGGCTCCTCCGCTGCCCGAGAGAGCGGGACGCAGTGACACACAGATCTACAGGCCCCACACCCGCGGTGGGGCAGGGCAGGCTGGCGGGGATGGGAAGGACGTGCGGCAGCAGGGGCTGGCGGGGCAGCCACGGGGGATTGATTGGGGAGCGGCTGCTGCCCAGCCCCGGCCCCGCTCCCCGCACTCCCTGCTCACCGGTTTTGAGGTCAGCGGTCTCCAGGTCCGGAGGGGGCGGGCAGAGCTTGGCCCGGTCCATGGTCCAGAGGAGGTTGGAGGCGCCCTGGAGGGGGCTGACGAAGGCTTGGGAGCGCTGGGTGCGATCCACGGACGTGTAGCGCAGCAGGGACTCCCTCAGCAGGAACTCGTTGACCTTGTTCTCCACGGGACCTGTGTGAGGAGGAGCGGGTGTCCCGTGTGTCCCTGCACCAGGAGCCGGCCCAAACCCACCCTGGCTGTCTGCAGAGCAGGGGTGGCTTCCCTCAGGGCAGCCTGACTCCCCAGGGTCGTGGAATCGTGGAATCACAGAGTCATTAATGTTGGAAAATTAATGACTCCAAAATCACCCAGTCCAACCTCACACTGAATACCCGCTGCCTGTTAGAGCATACCACAAAGTGCCACATCCACTTTATTTTTGGAGCACTTCAAGGGTGCCGACTCTGCCACTTCCCTGGGAAGCCTGTTCCAATGCTTGACCACTACTTCAGTGAAGAAATTTTTCCTAATATCCAACCTGAACCTCCCTGGTGCAATTCCCCCTGTCCTCTCGCTGGCTGCCTGGGAGGAGAGGCTGACCCCCACCTCGCCTCAACACCCAGAGCCACGATGAGGGCTTGGGGATCCACTGGGGTGTTTATACATCCAGCCTACTCCCAGATTTGCTGGGAATTTGGCACAGAAAATCCCCTTTGGGGCACCCATGACAGATGGGACAGGGGAAAACAAAAGCTCAGTTAAAACAGGGTGCGAGCAGGTGATGGAGAGAACTTCCCAGGGCACGAGGAACAGGAAGATGAGCAGCCCTGACCTACCAAAAACTGGCACCAAGCTCTCCCCGAGAGGCTTCGCTATCTTCGTAGTGTCGCAGTCCATGTCCTTCAGGAGGGTCTCCATGCAAGATTGGATCAGTCCCAGGAGGCTGCTGCTCTCCTTGCATTTGTTCTCATACTTGTTGGCTTCCTCGGTGATCTCTGCTACTTTTGCCTGTCAGCAAAGGTTTTTCCAGGTGTCACATCAGCCCCTCGCTGGTCCCACCACCCCAGTGCTGCCCAGTTTCAGCCTGGAGACACAATCACAGGATTCTGGGATGGGTCAGGTTGGAAGGAACCACAGTGGGTGATCTGCTCCAACCTCTGCTCAAGCACGGGGCACAGGATTGTGCCCAGACAGTTCTTGGATATCCCCAGCTGCCCGGGGCTGGCAGGAGCCCCACAGTCACCCTCTCACACGCACTGCGAGCTGCCAAAACCTCTGCAGGGCCCTTTCCTGCCCACACCTCTCCAGAGCAGCATTTACAGGACCAGAGCCCCCGGGATGAGAGCTGGGACAGACAGGGACACTCTGCCTTTGCTGAGGGAATCCACGGCCACCACACCTCCAGCTCCTGCATGACTCGAGAGCGCGTTGTCTCCTCTTGCTGCCGCTCCGTGGTGATGGCCATCATGTCATCCTGTGGAAACACGGGCACGTGGAGTGGATGCGATTGAATCCCACCTGACCCGCCAGACGGAGGCTGGGGACAGCTCCAGGCCAGGAGGGCAGGGGATGGATAACCCCGCTCCCCACTCCAGGCAGCCCCACACGGCTCGGGGAAGCTGCTGGCTCTGCAGTATTTTTGCTGGGTACACGGTGGCAGCATTGAGACACGTTTAGCTCCGAGAGCACAGCGGGGTTGCAGTTTTGGCTGCTCCTCTGAGCGCTCCCAGCCCTCCCCGTGTGCTGGAGCCGTGATGCCGGACACCCGGGAGAGGACAAACCCACCCTGACCCAAAAATCTCTGCCTGGAAAGGGGGGACGTGAAGAGCCAGGAGCAGACCTGGATCGCCTGGATCCTCTGCCTGAGACCCTCGTTCCTGACGTTCAGCCTAACGGCATAGCCAAAGAGGATGAAGAATCTCCTGTCCTTCTCAAGGAAATCCTCCAAGAAATCGTCGATGTCTTTTCCATCCGACAGCTCCAGCAGACGCTTGTAGGCCACCTCATAGCTCTCCTTTTGGCTCCGTTTGGCCCTCTCAGCTGCCTCAGAGGCTGGGGAAGAGACAGAGAGCCGTGTTTGCCCTTTGCAGGGCATTCCCTGCAGCGCTGCGGGGTTTGGTGCAGGGCTGGAGGGGCAGAGGGTGCCTCATTCACCAGCAAACTAAGCAGGGATGTCTTGGGAATGGAGCAAACACCCTGAGATCCCCTACGAGGAGGATAGAATGATTAGATTAGATTAGATTAGATGTTGGGAAGAAATTCTTCCCAGTGAGGGTGGGCAGGCTCTGGCACACAGTGCCCAGAGCAGCTGTGGCTGCCCCATCCCTGGAAGTGTCCAAGGCCAGGGTGGACAGAGCTTGGATATTGGAAGGTGTCCCAGGGGGTGGAACTGGATGAGTTTTAAGTCTCCTTTCCAGCCCAGCCCGTTCTGAGTTTCTGTGATGGAAGGCGCCGTGGCTGCCCACAGGAGCAGCTCCCTGTCCCGAGGGCACCCCAGGACACTCGGTTTCATTGTTCAGCCTTTTTGCTTGTGGGGTGAAGGTTGGGTGGGGCAGCTGTCCTGCCTTTGGGGTGCAATTCTACAAACCACCATGAGCAGCTCCCCCCGGTCAACTCTGCTCTGCTGACTTTTGTGGCGCCAGTCACACAAATTCTCCCCTGATACCTTCTCTCTTCCTGGCCTTTTCCTTCAGTTCTGAGAGATCTGTGCATTTGGCGAGGAAGAAGTTTTTCACCCGGGTCTCCTGGTGAAGGGCACACTTCCTCTCCAGCAGCCTGATGTTGTACTGGATGGTTTCTCTGTAGCGCACGCCCCGAATGTCTGAGATCCGCCCCAGCTCCTCCATCCTGCACACGGACAGCAACACTCACACCCTGTGTGAGCACAAAGCTCTGCATTCCTGGCCACCCCCACGAGTGGCAGACCTGGCAAAGCCCCTGTGGTGCTGCGCCCATTTCCAGCTCTCATCTGGATGGAGTGGAGTTAGCCCAGAGGGAATTCACGGTTGCTAACACAGCTTTTGGTGGGGTTTTTACTCAAGGAATACGACCCAGCTCAGGTGGGACTTGGAAAAAAGAGATTCCTCCACGGGGCAGTTCATCCCATCCAAAGAAATATCTGGGATAGATGTAATAAAACACCCTGGAGACACCAGTCTCCCCACACTGACCAGGCACCCAGATCTAGATGAGAGCAGTGAATCCTCTCTCTGAAGCCTCAGTCAGTCTCTTTATGTGAATACTCATTGCTGGCATCACCCACCAGCCCCAGGTTTAGCCCAGAGGGCTGACAAGGCCACGCACCACTGCTCGTAGTCTTCTGTGGCCTGCTCGATAGCAGCGTGCAGCAATTTGTTATGCTGAGCCAGGCTTTTCTCCAGCTTCCAGTAGGAGCTGTCATAAAAGGCTTTCTGGATCTGCAGGCTCACCGTCTCTTCTCGGAGCTTGTTGTTTCGGGTCATGATGTTGTTGTAGCGGACGGTGACCTGGGGAGAGCAAAGCAGAAGGCGTGGGACTGGTGAGGGACTGGGGGGTTTAAGTTTAAGACTCCTTAAAGTCCTTGAGCAGGGTCAAACACAGCCCAGGAGATTTGAAGTTGGCCTTGCGCTTTTCCTCCTCCCCAAGAGAGGAAAGGCAGCAAAAGACCAGGTTGATCACGACAGAGACCTGGAGCTGGCATCGTCCAAGCTGGCTCCAGGCAGCCCAGCTTGACCACAAAGCAGGTGCAGACCTTCGGGCCTCTTGGCACAGCACAGGCGCTGCATTTGGGTCACCAAGCCTGAAGGAGCCTTTGAGATATTCTGGGAATGATTAGGCCAGGGGAACGAGCCAGGTGCTTTGTGCAGCTCGTGTCAACTGAATACATTTGCAGCGCTGTGCTTTGTCCTGACCAGAAAGGTCCCAGGCTCCTGTGTGACCCCACACATGCTCTCCAAAAGTCTCCAGAATGTTTCCTCACATGGCTTAGATGCATCTCCAGTAATTCGATCCTCTTCTGCAGGTGTTTGTGGCTCCTTGCTTCCAACGCTCTCCAGGTTGTGTCTCTTCGCTTCACTATCTTTTTTTCCAGCTCTACAACCTGCACACACACAGGGAAAAAATCCCAGGGAGTGTAATCTCCACCCCTACATTCTGGACTCTTGTCAGGACACAGAGCCAAAGAAAATCCCCTCTGTTGACTTGAACTACAGCAACCACCACATTAATGAGCTCACACTTGTTGGAGCAGCTTTAATCCCAAAGGATCCCACCCTGCACACGCAGAAATATAAACTGTAACTGGGAATGTTGGTTTTTTTTTTTTGTGTCATGAAGGAAGTGCAGCTGTTTTTGGAGGGAACTCCAGCAGGTGCTGAACACAGCACAGCAGCTCTTTGTCGGGTGGAAGAGGCACTGAGGATGGGGAGGCAGTGAGGATGGGGTTTTGGTAGAGGTGTTGTGCCGGGATCTGTGCAGTCCTCCCAGGAATGAGAGGAGGAAAACTCCTGCCACAAGTGGGGAGCTTCCAGAGGAAATAAACCCATGGCAGAGAGAAGCAGTTAGAGAACAGTGAAGAGGGGGGCAGGTGGGGGAGGGATGACTCAGGCAAGTCAGCATTATCATCCCTGACAGAAAGCGAACCCTGTTGGGAGAGCTCTGCAGCACCTCCAGCAACGCCAAAGTGTCCCAGCACGTTCCCTGGCATCCAGCTTGGGCAGCTGGCTCTGAGAACAACCCTGAAGGGAGCTGTCCCTTCCACAGCCCACGCTTCCCTTGGCTTCCCACCCCGCTCCTGCCCAAACCCAACCAGGATGTCCTCAGGAGAAGGATGGGACATCCCCCAGATGCTGCTGCTCCTGCGTTTGCCACACCTCAGACAGCACTGCTCCAGTTTTACCTCTTCTTCAGGAGAATAAAAAAGGTGAAGGGACCAAGAGAGGGATTTTTGTGGCCCCAGGGACCGGTGGGACAAGGCTGAGAGTCCAACCTCACTTTTCCAGTCAGTGCTGCTGACTGCAGTGGCAGCCTGGCTCTACCCATTTTGTCATTGTCATTGTCCCTTGCCAGGAGGAACATCCTGAGGCCTGAATTAAATGTGTTTTACATTGAGGACCTTCAGCCGCAGGTCTGGCTCTGTGACTCTGCCCAGCTGTGCTCTCACCTGCTTGGTCAGGTCAGCTAACATGGCTCTTCTTTCTTTGATCAGGGCATCATTCTGCATTCTGATCTGCAAAAGCCTTTGGATCTTCATACGGTTTCTGTTTTCCAGCATCACGTTACTCAGGGAATAGATTTGCTTCAGTGTTAATGTCACATGTCTGTGTTCTTGCTTCAGATCATCTATTGCTTTTCTGTAAAAATGGAACAACAAAAGGCATTTAGCACATCCCATCTGCCAGGGCAGGTCCTTACCCTTCCCCATCTCTGCACTGTGCTCCCCAGACCTCTTTATAAAAAAGAAGAAACAACCCTTTTTATATGGGCAGATGTGGTAGGACGAGAGGGAATGATTTTAAACTAAAAGAAGAGAGATTGAGACCAGATTTTAGGAAGAAACTCTTTACTCAGAGAGTGGTGAGGCCCTGGCACAGGGTGCCCAGAGAAGCTGGAGCTTCCCCACCCCTGGAAGTGTCCAAGGCCAGGCTGGACAGGGCTCGGAGCAACCTGGGATGGTGGAAGGTGTCCCTGCCTGTGGGATTCTATAAATCTGTATCTGTAAATCTGTAAATCAGTAAATCTATAAATCTTCAGGCAGCCAAGAAGAGCTGTACTCACTCCTGAGCCTGCATTTGCCGCCAGATATCGGCATCGTAGAATTTCCTCCTGTAGGCCTCATGATGAAAATGGGTCTGCAGGTGCCTGATCTCCGCTCTAGCCTTTCTGTCCTTTTCTTCTGCAGAGAGCTCCAGGTCTGCTGAGGCTTCTCTCTTCTGCCTCAGACAAGGGAGGGTTTGGTCACTCACAAATACCGGTGATTTGGTGAGAAGCTGGTGAGTAGCACGAGCTCCAGCTCTCCCCTGGCACCTGAGACATCCATCACCACCCAAAACACACGGTGCTGGCTCCAGGACAGGCAGAGACCTCCACCAGTGCAGAAGCCAGGTGCTGGCAGGTTGTCACCTCTGCTGTCACCCAGCACAACAGCGAGGACTGCGTGAGTCAGAACCAGAGCCACTGGTGCGTGGATGAGCCCAGCTGGGTGCCCAGGAGTGGGGCAGGAGCGCTCCCGTCCCCAGACATCACGAGGTGACCTCTAGCTGAGAAACTGCCCTGAAGGCAAGCCCTGAAGGCCTTTCCATGCAGCGCTGTGTCCTCAGCTGACTCAAATTCCCCAACTCTGCCTCTCCCAACACCCAAATCTCAGTCCAGGGCCTCAATCCTGGCACAGGAGGGCAGCAGAAGCAGCCCCACTGCTGCCCAGCACTTTGCTGGCAGGAGCAAACCTGGCTCCCGCTGCTGGATGTGTATTTCCATGGGTAAGATCCCCACAGCACATCCTCCGCAGTCCCGGGGAAGTTCAGCTTTCATTTGCCCTTTTTTTACCTTCATTTTGCCCGTCTAGCTCTGCCAGCTGCTCTGCAGACGCCTCGGGAAGGGAACAAGCGAAACTCGGCAGGTACAGGACTGCTTTCCAAGGGAAGAAATGAAACAGGACTAATGGGGTGGCTGCGTCCTCCTGCCCATCCCCGAGCGCCCGCTCGCGTGTTTGGCACATGAGGAAAGCATCACAGATGGCTGCAAGAGGAATAAAAGGAGAGCATTTCTGGTGATGTCATCGTGAAATTATCGAGTTTTATAAGTAGGGGAAGAACAGATGGTTTGAGCTGTTCCGCCCTGGGTTTCAGTACCTGGGTTTCCATAGAAATTCCAGCGAGGCCAGTCCCCCCCGCCCTGTGCCAGCAGAACACCTGGAGGCAGCTCCCCTGTCCCACTGATGCCAGGAGGGCACTGGGGTGGGCCCTGCATCCCTTACCCCCAGTGCTGGTCCCCAGTGCCACACTGCAGTCCCTTTGGTCCCCTGTGTCCCCTGGCACTGCTCGTCCCCACACAGGGAACCGCAGCTCCTCTCCAGCGAGGACAAAACCACGGCGGCAGTCAGGTATTCCCAAAGATCCACCCCTGTTTCCAGCAGGAAGCTCAGGAGAGGGGAGAACCTAGAGGAGAGCTGGGCCCAGTCCCATCCTGCCCGGCCCCGGGTTCCTCGGAACAACCGCAGGCCTGGTCGCCACGGCAGCGTCACCACAACGGAGCGAGGACGGTGGAACACCGAGGCACATCGAGCAGGGAGCTGCTGGGAGCCCGCATCACACGGGCCAAAGGGGTTTCCATGCCCCAAAACCAGCCCCACCACCTCCCTGGCTGCCACAGCAAAGAGAAATCCTCGTTTGCAGCTGCCCCATGACCTGGCGCTCGAAGCCTTCGGCTCCAGCAGGAGCAGCCGGGGGTTCACCATCCCCAGCAGTGCTTTGGGGTTGGGGCGGCCACTCTCTCCCCATCTTGATCCCAGCTCCACATCCAGATTTTTGGCCTTCCAGCCTTGTTTTTATCTGTTTTATTCATAAAGAGGCCATCACCACCTCACTGCCACCGCTGTTGGCGTCCGGAGCAGCAACGGCTGGCGCTGCCAAACTGGGGGAGGACCCAGGGGACAGGGACCTGTTAGGTGGCTGATTAGGGGACAGACTGAGGCGTCAGGCTCAATGGAAAGGAACTTCTTTCCATGCAGGGAGGCACACAGGAGCTGTGGGCTGAGTCGTAAGAGCCACAATAATCCTTTCCCCGTAAGCTGGAGCGCGTGGCCAGCTCCTTCCCAGGGACTGTGTGAATGCTGAGATCCCTGCAGGGCAGGAGCTCAGGGGCTGCGTTTTGTAGCCCTGGAGTCACTTGCTCAGCTGTGGGCTGCAGGGGAACAGAGCAGCGCTGAAGGTGAGCGAAGGGCAGCCTGTCCCACTTTGCGGGGATGCATCGAGTTCAGAGCCAAATCCCCGACCGGAGCGTCGGCACCTTCCCGTTATCCCAGAGACTTTGATGAGCTAACAGCCCAGCCACTGAGTTCCAGGCTAATTCCCAGCCAGACGTGGTTAAATGTCTCTGAGGAGGCATTTCGCTGGAAATCGTATCCATGGCAGAAAGCAGAATGTGGTGTTTGATAAGAAAAATCACAGCTGAGGGCAGAGCCGTGCTGGGAAGGCACCGGAGCCTGAGGATCCCAGCAGGGCCAGGGGAAGCTCCCAGAGCTTTTCATGCTGTTCCTGCCTGTTCAACAGCTCCGTGGGATAATAACAAAACCCTCTCCAGGGGTGAGGCTGTCACTCAGTCCCAGCAGCCCTGGCTGTGTTGTAGGGCACATCCCTTCTCCTCACCCTCCGCAGAAAAATCGCCAAACCCCCAGTTCCCAGTAAAAGCAGAGGTGCAGGGGTGAACATCATTTTTCCAGAAAAAATGCCGCTCAAAATCTTGTCTTTCCTTGGCTTGGATTAGTCCAACCTCAAAATACAGCCCATACTGTTTGTCCCTTTTGTGTTCTCTGCCATGAACCAATTCTCAATTGTTTAGTAATGAACAAAGTCAGTAAATTAAACTATTCAGGAGTGGCCTGATTTGGGAGAGTCTGTGTCTGTCTCCCTCATTGCAGAAGCACTGATTTGACTAAAGAGGACTCTTTTCACCCAAACAATGCCTGACTGTCACACTTGCTCTCGGTGAGGGTGACTTCATTGTCTGGGTGGACCTCTCAGCTGGACAGTATTTGGAGCAGGATGAGATTGTCCATAACATTTGGATCCAAAAAGTCTCCAGCTTCTGGGAGAAACGGAAGAAAAGTGACTTTCTATGCAATTTTCAACTTAACCAATCTTGCCTGATTTAACAAGTACATTTAGCACTGATTGACACGCAGAAATTATTCCTTCAGCAGCAGATCTGGGGGCTAATTAAAACTCATTGTACTATATTAAGGGATGAATTCTGATCTGTGCAAGCAGCGCAAATTTTCCCGATTCCAGCAACGATTTTTCTGTTTCACTGGGTTCAGTTCACGGGAGCTGCAGGGGATGGTCAGGGCTGGGCTGGCTCTGAGCTGAGCTCCCACCTGGGAGCGTCCCCTCGACGTCAAACAAAATCTCTGGGGTAAGCTGGAGAATCAGGCCCATATTTTCATGCAAATGTAATACATTCATGTTACTTAATGCCTATTTATAATAAATCCAGAACTTAATTCTACTTAACCCGTCTTTAGTGTTTGACACATGAAATCGGTGAGTCAGAGGGCTATATATGGATCTGTCAAAACTTTCTTTTTTTCCCTCCTCTAAAAGCCTGGATTAAATCATAATCAAACTCCCATCAGCTCCAGCAGCAGTGCTGGGATGAGCAGGAAGATGCTGACAACTGCTAAGGCAGCTGGCGGTGGGGGAAGATCTTCTCAGGCAACAAACTGATGGCTAAAACCTCAGAGAAAAGGTTCTGAGTTCAGACACACACTACGTCCATTTGCTGAAATCATAAAACCAGACTGGCTTTGATTGGAAGGAATCTTAAAGCTCATCCAGCTCCACCCCCTGCCATGGGCAGGGACATCTTCCACAATCCCAGATTGCTCCAAACCCCATCCAACCTGACCTTGGGCACTTCCAGGGATGGGGCAGCCACAGCTTCTCTGTGGCAGTGCTTCAACACCATCTGAGTAAATAATTTATTCTTAACGTTCAATCTAACCTCTCCTTTTTTAGTTTAATATCATTCCCCCTTGTCCTATCACCATCTGCCCATGTAAATATTGTCCTGCGGACCTGGAGGGATCCCTCGGCCTCATGGTGTCACCTTACCAACACCTGGCTTGTGAAAGGTGTCCCATGAGCACGTTTTCTAGCCAGGTTTTTATTTCTTTCCTCTGATGAACGTTATCTTCACGTGTGCATGAATCAGCCTTCTACAGACAAGACCAGTGTGTGTCCAAAACCCTCCCGGACACATTGAGAGTTTTAGACCTTCAGCTTTTTGCAGCTGGCTTGAGTTTTGCTCCGTGTTTCTCAGAGAAAAGGTTTCGTTTCAAATATCTACATCGACTCCTCAAATGCTGAGCTGTTCTCTCCCTGCACGATATCACTCCTTCCAGCTTGTCCTTCCTGGGTGGGACAGAGACATCCCCATGCAGGAAAATGACTAAAAAGTTTTCGGGGTAATTGGTAGAAGTAAAGGGGAGAGGAGGCTGCTGGCTGCCTCCTCGATTACAGCTGCAATTTCTCCACGCTCCAAGAGGAAATTGTCATCGTAATTTCCTGCAGATGGTTTTCTCCTGAATTGCTGACACCGAGTGAAATGTGATTTCCAGCAGTGAACTGTCTCCTCCGTGGCTTTACTGGGTATTATTTCAAGAGTCACTTTAGGAGCAAACTCCCCAAACTTTGACTTTGGGAAAGCAAAACTCTCCCGCAGCAGGCTCCACCACTCCAGCAGAGCCAAATAACGTGGATTTCATCCCCCTGTGCCGACTCCCAGGCACCTCTGGCTGCAGCAGGTACACCGTGCTGAATTACTGCCCAAAGGCTGCTTCCGCGGGGGTGGAATGCAGGAGGAAAACAGTCAAGGATGTGCTGAAAGCACAGAAAGAGGAGACCTCCAAAAATTTCACTGGCCTGAGGTCAAACCTGGCGCGTAACCATCGCACAGACGCTGCAGGATGATTTTAGCTGGAGCAAAGAACGGGCCTGGCACAGACAGAGCCTCGCAGGTGTCGCTGTCACACGAGGCCGGGTCTGACCTGGAGCAGGGTTCTCTGTGCCAGCGTGGGGTGGTGAGGCCTGGCACAGGCTGCCCAGAAAAGCTGCGGCTGCCCCATCCCTGGAAGTGTCCCAGGTTGGACAGGGCTGGGATAATTTAAGATGTCCCTGCCCATGGCAGGGGTGGAACGGGATGAGTTTAAGGTCCCTTCCAACCCAAACCATTCTGGGGTTCTGTGATTTTTTTTTTTTTTGCCGTGATTCAGGCAAAACTGCACAAAGTTGCTCTCAGCAGTGCTGCTGATCCCTCAGCAGTTTTGAAGACATCACACCCGAGCAGGATCAGGGGTTTGCTCCGGGCTGGGATATGCAATGCACCAGCTCTCAAACTCTGCCAGAGCACTCGGCCACAGCCGAGCTGAGCTAAAAAATTCCCACTGTGACCTCCCACATCCCATTCCTCCCCAGAGAAGTCTGTTGGCAAATCCAGACTGAGCTGGAAACCCTCCATGCCAGGCCGAGCTGGGGAGCACTGGGAGGGCGGTTTGTGGCTGAGCAAGCAGCACATCTCAGACAGAGCTGGGAAGGAAATTCCCTTCTCCATGGACTCCAGCAGCTCCATGTCAGCTCTGGGCAGCGCAGGAGAGCACAGCAGGTACAGCCTGGTTTAGAGGAGCTATTTCCAATTAATCATTCCTGATTACAGTCCTGTGCAAGGCTCCTGGTCAGGACTAAGAATACCTTATTAGCTGAACACGCTCTGTGAGTGGTTTAGGGCAGCTGAGGATTTGCCCATATAAGATCACTCAGGGAAACTGTTGTGAATTAACATTTAAAGGCAATTACTTAAACTGATGTATGGGTGTTCTGCACCATCTGCATCACATTCTTTTCTTTTCCAAATCAAATGAAGGCCACTTGATCTGTGGGTTAAGCACAGGAGGAAAGCATCCTGGGGAGCCCACAAGCCCCATGAAATAAACCACAACTGAAATAAATCTTCCTGGATGGCACCCCAGGCCCAGCCTGCTGCGGGGATATTGATATGGACAATTCCAGAGCTTCCTGCCTCCTCAGTTTTGTCTTTACAGCAGAAATTTGGGCTCTCTTGTTCCCTTCCAGCAGCAATCACAGTGCTGGGAAGAAACCGAGCGCACCAACTGCTCTGCTCCAGCTCAGTGACGTTAATGCCTGATTAAGTAGGTGACGATATCAGTCAGTAAATGCTTGGCCAAGCACAGGCAGAGCACCCAGAGTGGATCAGAGTGGCCCTGCCCGGGATTGGCCCTGCCTGAGATTGGTTCTGCCCAGGATTTGCCCTTCCCGGGATTGGCCCTGCCCGGGATTGGCCCTGCCCAGGATTTGCCCTTCCCAGGATTAGCCCGGCAGCTGCAGCAGAGAGCCGAGGCCACGGCAGCCAGCAGGTCCATGGGATGAGGCAGAGCACAAAGCTCCCTGGAGAGGAGTCAGCCCAGCAAAACCACTCGGAGCCTTTTTGTTTGATTTAGGACACATCTCCCTGTAATTAGCCCGGCTTGGCCCCGCCGCTTTTCCGCAGCAGGGTTTCAGACCTGCTCACGCCAGGAACAGCCACTTTCCCAGGCTGCTGCCGGCACCACAGCCCTGCTCTGGAGCAGGAACACATTGTTCTGAACAGTCTGGTCCATTTGCCATCCCTCCGAGCTGGCTGGGTTTGCTGTTTATTGCCACTAGCTCAGCAACCGATCTTTTGCAAGATCCCAGCTATCAGCGCCTCCCCTCCCGTCTGCCGCTGCTCTTGAGGTTAGTCCAAGGCTTTACAAGAGACATCAGCTGATTTTTGTAATAGCTGTTACTCAAGACTTCACTTAAATTAAAGCTTCGGCGAAGAAAATCCCAAGGGCTTGGGCTGCATGTTTCTCTCAGTGTAAATTTGAAGCGGCTTCCAAGGAAATGCAGAGGTGACATGAAACAAAGCTGGGTTATAATGAACCCTCCTGGGTGTTTTCCCACTTTTCTGGGACTGCTTCAAAAGGCAGCTGCACAGCTTGGAAATGGGTTGGAAAAGGGAGTTTCTAACCCTGCTGCTGAAGGAGTTTGCCGTGGGTTGGGTGTGCAGGGAAGTCATTCCCAGCAGCCAGAGGAGCATCCTGTCCCACCAGCCACCAGTGATTCCTGCTTTTCCCACTTGTACCTGCCCAGACAGGTGGGGGCAGGCTGGGAAAGCCCAGGAGAGCTGGGCTGGCCGGGGCAGAGGGATTCAGGGATGCAGCCATCGCCTGCTCACAGGGAGGAGAGGAGCAGGAGGCGGCAGAGCTGCGCCAGTTGCTTGGCAACTCCCTTGCAAATCTCCATCCTGTCAGAAAACATTTTTTCCAGCGATTTGGATGGGTTTTCACAGGCACAGGATCAGGTTTGGATGATCAGGTGGTTTTAAGGCACAGGTTGAACCTGGAGGGGCCACGCACCCGGGCTTCGACCGGAAGCTGGACCAGGCTGATCCCAGCTCAATCTTTGTGTCTCTCCATCATCACAGGAGCAAGGCTGTGCTGGAATCAGACCCAGCCAGGCTTTCCCCTGACATCCCAAGCCTCAGCTGTCCTTCAGTCCATACCTGGCTTCCCTGAGCCCCCAAACTCAATGACCAAACCTGAGCTAGAAATCCATCTGGCTCCTCTGGGTAAGCACTGTGATCTTCACTCTGTGTGCAGAGAGGAAGGAGAAGGAAGATGGGCCGGGTTGTTCCCAGCTTTTGATGGAGGCCAAGCAGAATAGAACACTGAGGACCATGCTGGGTTTGGTAGTGGAATTAAAAAAAAAAGAAAAAAAAAGAGGTAAAACTGCCCCAAAACACTGTCAAGAAGGCTGGAGCCTGGCACAGACAGCATCTCTGTTCATCCCTACCTTCCCTACTCCCATTTGCGTTTCCCGTGGGACGTGCTCCTGGCTTTGTCACCTTCAAGCTGAAGAGCCAGTGAGGTGGCAGCAGGTCCTGCAGGAGCTCTGTGTCACCATCAATATCACCATCAACCGAAAGAGGAAGGATGAGCCACACAAAACTCCCCTTAACCCCCTCTGCACCTCAGCATGAGCCCATTGGCGTGGGAGCTGATTCTTCTGCTCGGAGCTAACGAAGGGGGAATTTCCTCAAGGCAAATGAAATGGTCTCAGCTTGAAAAGGCTTTTCTCTTCTGGATTTTTTGGTTGGGAACAGCAGCTGGAATTTTCCTCTCGGCTATGCTGACACAACCCCTTCTCTTCCAGTGTGGGAGGGGAATTTGGCCTGCTGATACTCTGTGCCAAGTTTAGATCGGGATAATGATATACTATTCGGCTTTCTATAGATTCCCAGGTCACTTTGAAAACATGAATTAATCCCAACAACGCAGCTGCGAGGAAATGGAGGTTTCATTGCCCCTCATTTAAAGAGAGGGAAACTGAGACCTGGGGAGTGCTTGGTTTTTGGGAGGTTACAGAGAAAACGAGTGACAGAGGCTGGGAGCAAACCCAGGGTCCCGAAATCCTTTCCGCTCCTCGCCGCGCTGCAGAGCCTCCTTCCCACACAAACCCGTTCTGGAGCATCGTTTTACACCAGCCCAAAATGTAACTCCCTTTTTATATTTAGCTCCCAGGTTCTGTAAAGGGACGTTATGTAACAGACCTCAAGTGTGGCATTTTATAATTTACCAGCTCAACTTGTGCTGCTTCTAGAAAGCCGCCTGTGTGCTGAATTCCCCGGCTGAGCGCAGAGCCCTCGCCCATCTCCTCCTGAGCTGGCAAAATACCCTGCTGGGCACCTATCTGTGGTTTTAAAGCACCGTGGTGTGCTGTCCCCACAGCCCCAGCCAGCCACGCTGTCTCCCAAGAAATTAGTGCTTGCCAGCTCCGTTTTTGTTGTTGAATTCTCTGTCCCTGCGAGAGAAGGAGAGGAGGCAGCTGGAGGTGCTGCTCTCGGAGGGCAGACACTGCTGTTGCTGGTGGAAAATCCTCTTTTGGGCTGCAGGATGGTTCAACAGGTTCTGAAATCCCAGTGGAAGGTGGGAGGGCACACAGGTACCTCTGCCCATTGTCCATCCATCCATCCATCCATCCATCCATCCATCCATCCATCCATCCATCCATCCAGTGAAAACGGGTCTCCCCAAATCTGGGAGTGAGCGAGGGTGAGGCAGCCAACACCCAGCACCACGTGGTGATGCTCTGCTGCCTCACAGTCCCTGTATCCCTGATGCTCTGGCACCGAGAATCCTCCCTGGGCACAGCTGGTCCTGCCAGGAGACAGGAATCTACCTGGGCACGGAGCAGAGCAGGCAAACACCAAACCACATCGGCAGTGGCAGCCCACAGACCCTGCCCCATCCATGTGTGGAAGCTTCTCAGTGCTCTGAACACCTGTTGACTGTTTGGAAATGTGGGGTGCAAGGAGGGAAACGCCAGGGAAGCGTTTTTCAGGCTCCACGCAGGCAGGGAGGCTGCAGAGACGCACGGCAGGTAAAGCGCCGCTGCAGGGCTGACACCTCCAAGGTGAGCTGTGCTGGCAGGACAAACACGACTGACAGCGTTCCTGGCTTCAATCCTTGCCTGCAGGCAGAGGCAGGGAGACACAGCAGGGAGTATTTGCTGAAGAGGCAAAACCCCGTGGCTCACCCCGTCTCACCCCTCGGCCCCTCTGCTGCTCCTGGGGCCTGGGACAAGGCAGCAGCAGCGCTGGGTGGGCAGATGGACGGACAGACAGCACTGCTGCGATCGCCTCCAGGCCAGGAGAACAAAGTGATCCCTCACTTCTTTCAGCTGAGCTGAGCAATAACGTGGAATGGCCTCAAATCCTCCGTGTGCCCTTTCCAAGTCATTATTTCTGTAATGATATGTACAAACTGGAGCTCCCTGGAAGTTTTGCCATAGGCTTGGGTGCCTGGTGCTGATGAGCAGCAAGAGCTCATCCAGCTGCTCGCTTCTCTCTCCCTCCAAAAGCTGAGCGCTTGACTCCCAGGTTATTTTAACCCTCAACATCTGCAACAAACAGCAGAAAGGACTTGGCATGCGGCTCAGAGAGGGATGAGGAAATGGCCAGAAACTTCAAATCCTGAGCTGAAAAAAACTGTTTTACTAAAAATACACGTCCAGCCTGTTTCAGCGCATGAGGCTGTCCCTGCCCTGGAGTTTCAGTCACATCTCTGAACATCATCATCAAACAAGTGAAACAGAAGAGCATTAATTAATCAAGCAGTTGACGGCACAGCATTTAAAGGCTGTGCAAGAACCAGGAGCAGCGAGCAGAGGATTCGAAACATCGTTTTGTGCTCCTGCTGCGGCCCAGCGGAGCCAGGGGCAACCCTCAGCCTGGCAGGCGCTTCCAGAGCAGGATCAGCGGCGGCACAGGGATGTGTTCACCCAGCCTGGGCAGACACGACAATTTCCACATTAACCAGAGCACAATAAAAACCACCAAACAGGAACGAGCTCCCAGAGTGGCCGAGCTCCCACCACACAAGTATCGAGTATCGAGTGCGTTCTCCTTATCCCTGGCCGCTCGCACCCCTGGGATTTCCAATCTCTCCTTGAAGCCCCGGGGAATTCAGCAGCAGTACCGCAGTTTCACCAAGTGACTCACACCTCTTCACCTTTAGATTTTATTTCCTCCCCGCTCCTGCTTTCTTATGCAAATGTTGCTCTGCCGAGGTGCTGCGGCTCCCGGAGCACTTCTGGCATCGCCTGCTGCTGCTGGAAGGAGTGAGTCTGGATGAGACTGGGCAGGTCCCTTCACTGGCTGGGGCTGGGAAGAGAGGCACCGCAATATGCACACTTGATAGTAAATAAATATGTAATAAAAATAAGCGTAATCTTAAAAAAATACAAAATTAAATTAGTTAAAATATGTCTGTGGTCAAGCAGGAAAGAGCTGCCCTGTACCACCTCGTCCTTCACAGCTGGCAGCAGGGGCCAGAGCACCCAGTCACAGCACAGGGGACACCTGGCAGTGTGGGAGGAGGACACCCAGCTCTGGAAAAGGTCGTTTGAGCAACCAAAATTTAAAAAGGTGCAGGAAGAAAGAGGGCAGAGGCTGCGGTGGCTGCTTGCCTTGTTGTAACCTGTTGCCCACGCTGTCGTGGAGAGAGAGGGAGGGCAGTGAGGATCAAGCAGAGAATTTGTGGCTGCCCCATCCCAGGGAGCGTCCAAGGCCAGGCTGGACAGGGCTTGGAGCAAGCTGGGATAGTGCAGGGGGTGGAATGACAGGAACTTTGAGTTCCCTTCCATCTCAAACCATGCTGGGATTCTGTGGGTGGCAGAAGCAGCAGGTGCTGTGCCAGGACCGTCCCTCTGGCTGCTCTGCAGAGGTCACGGCTGAAGGCTTCTCATCATCAGGGCAGGTTCCACAGCTTCCAGGACCTGTCTCTCCCAGGCTCAAGCCACTCCAGAGCTCCTCACACACCCCAGTGATGAGCAGCTTTTAGGGGTCAGCTCACAGCTTGTGCCCACCCCAACTTTTCCCTCAGTATTTGCCCCCGTATCACAGGCCCTGGCACACGCCATGGATTTCATTCCTTGGCTGGGGAAGGGCAGTGACCTTGCCACAGCTTCTGCCTCCTGCGTGCCAAATGGCAGCTATAAAAGGGAGAAAAGTTCAGCTGAAAAATACAGCTCACCTTTTTATAGAAGAATACGGGATCTGATACATTGCAGTTGAAACCCTTCCAAAAAGCCAGGTGGGACTTTTTCTCTCTCTCTATATATATATCTAAACAAAACCATTTCTTTTTTTTTTTTTTAAAGAGAAAAAAAGGAGAAAAAAAAAGAACTCTGGCAACTATCCCACGCCGAGAAAGACATTTAATTGAAGCCACACAAAAGGCAGTCGGTCTCACCAGCAACTGCACTTCTATCGCCTCCAGACAGCCTGACGCACAGATTCAGAGCTGAGGATGAATGTCAGCTGTCAGGTCCCTAAGGCTCTGCTGTGACCTACATGCTACTGAGAAAAAAAAACCACCCAACACTTGTTTGAGGTTGTGTTGGGAGAAGAAGTGACAAAGGGAGCAGGGTTTGGCAGAGGGCGCGTCGCCCAGGGGGGTTGGAGTGAGGCAAAGCCCCTCTCCTGAGGAGCTTGTGGTGTGAATCCATCACCCAGGAGCAGCTTTCGCTGCTCTCCTCCTCATCCCCTGATAGAAAAGTTAAATTCACAGCAGGAACTCTGCAGAGAGATCCAAAAGTGTTGGGAAAGGACTGAAAGTAGAGCCTGAGGGCTGGAGACCACCCAGGTTTTGACCATCAGTGAAGAGAACGAAGTGTGCAGGTGAGAAGGGCTTCTCTGACTTCCAGCAGGTTCCTCCTGGTGTTCCTTCAGAGACTTGTGGTTCAGGCTGAGCTACCTGGGAAGAAATGGTTTTGTTGGGAGGAGTGCTCTGTGACGGTTATCATCAGACAACTTCAGGCAGGCACAAACTTTCATAAACTACTTTCCTTTTAAAATTCTGCCTCATGGTCTCAAAATTCACTTTTTCTCTTCATGCACAACAGGAAGGGAGCTGTCCCTGCACCACCTTGCATGGGTGGGATCAATGAGAGTGTTGGGATGTCGGCCTGATCCTCGTAGGGAATGCAGAGTCTCACACGGGCTGTCTCCTCCCTGCTTGGATGGAAATTTGGAAATGAGATGTCACGACACACTCGGAGCCTGAATCCATCCCGGAATCATCAAAGCTGTTTTGTCTGTGGGGTGAACACTTCCTCTGATCTCTATTTTGCTTTTTAAATGGATAGGAATGGACTGCCAGTGTGCACAGCCATTCACAGACAGAAGTTTAACATCAGCCATCTGTGTCTGTCTGCCTGACCCGGAGCCGACGCAGTGCTGAGATCTCACCCAGCCCCAGCCTTGCCCTGGGCTGAATCTCACCCACAAACACACAGGGGATTCTTCCTGCAAACAAGGAATCTGCTTCTAAACTGCAAAAAAATCACGTGAAGCAAAACATGGAGATAAAGAACGGGAAAACGGAGTTCCAGCAGAGCGGAGACTGGAACAAGAGGGGCAAGTTTCCAAGGCTCCCTTTTCCTCCAGATTAATGTTCCCGACTCTCCTGCCTCACCTGCCGCCTCACAGCTACGTGTGCAGGAAGCAATGGCGTAAAAAGCTGATTTATTGCCTGAACCCCCCCACTGTGCACTCTGTCATTCACAGCACTCGGATTTATCACCACATCCAGACCAAAACACTCGTGATTCATCAGCAAAGGCACCCGGCTGGAGAGCAGCGTGGGAGAGAGCCTGGTTTTATGGCTTTGGATCTGTTTGTGCTGCAGCCCTGAGATGGGATTGCGGCTCCCAGGGCGCCGTGAAGAGCCTTGCCCACCTTTCCCTTGGGTCCAGCCCAAGTTTTCCCTCTCTGCTGCTGGGCTAAGCCCCAATGTCCACAGAGTTCAGATGTTTGCTTGGGTGAAGCTGCTCGTGGTCTGGAGGAAAAACAGGGTTTCCTAAAGGCCTCCTCTGGATGCGGGTGCAAGTTTTTGAGCCAAGAGCACAGCTCAGCTCAGCTTGGGCTGGGGATTTCAGTGGGTTTAATCCATTTTATACACGCTCCCTCAATTGGCTAATTACTGCTAATTACACAGGCTTGAACCCTGGCCACGCTCTCTCAGAGATCTGGGAGAAGCTGCTCCTGTGTGCCCAGGAGAGATGGCACGGGGGCCACATCTGCTGCCACAAGGCAGCTGTCACCAAGGCAGATGTCACCAAGACAGATGTCACCGAGACAGCATGTCGCCCTGATTTTTGTAAGACTTTCTAAGCCTTCTGATATTTACATGTTTATGAAGAACTTTCTCACACACTTTCTGTGAACA
>VXBU01016268.1:37105-74094 GCA_013400315.1 Bombycilla garrulus
GAGGGCTCCGCCCGGCCGCTGAGAGGCGATGGCGGATATAGACAAGCTCAACATCGACAGCATCATCCAACGGCTGCTGGAGGGTGAGGGTCGGGGACGGCGCGGTTGGGGGGGCGGTGTGGCCGATGCGCCGGGTCCCGCCCGCCCGGCGGGGTCTGAGGGGGCACCAAAATGGAGGGGCGAGAGGCGCTTTGTCTGCCTGGGGTCGCCGCCTCCCCGCCTGGCTCGGCCCCGCAGCCCCAACTTTGCCTTCAGCCCGTGTGTTTCCGAGGCGTTTCTGCCGTGTGATCGCTCGCTGCAATGCTGGGACCAGCCGGCTGCCCCGTTCTCCTGCCCTGCAGTTCTGAGGGCACGCTTAGTTTAGCTCTATGTTCGAATGAGGGGATGCTTAATTTAGTAGTATTTTGTAGGAAGGTCTTTAAAAAAGCCTGGGGAGTTCTCCTGCCTTTCACGCGTACACATGGGATCAGTGCATGGCTGGGTACTCGTGGGGCTCTGGAAATAAGACTCAGCGTGTTTAAAGAGTGTTTGAGGCAGCTTTTCAGCAAGTCGGGAGGAGATTGTCATGGGTTTCAGTGTATTCTGGGTTTAGCTTTGATTAGCTGCTTGCATTAAAGCTGCCACAGGATTTTGGCTCTTAATTCGTAACATATGGTGGGTTTTTAGGTGTGAATAGATGGTTGGGGTTTGGTGTTTCAGACAGTCTGAAAAAGGGCTTATTGTCTGCTATTGTTGGTGCTTTGGGGTGAAAAAGAGTTGCCTGGGAGTTTGTAAATCAAAGGAAAACCTGGAAGTTGCAGGGGGTGTCTCCAGCATCATCCCTTCACTTGCAGGGATCAGCACTCGAGTAGGATTGACTGATTTTAGGGCAAAAGACTGAGAAGTTACCAGTGACAAATTCTCTTCCAGGCATCAAGGAAAACCATAATTATTCAGAGAAGGAAGCTGTCCTGATCCAGCCTCACTTCACGTGTGTCAGGGCAGGCATCTCATCTGGATTTGCTCTTGAAAAGCTTGGTTAGGGATTTAACTTTTTTCCATTTGGCACAAAGTCAGCTGAGATGTTGCTGAGAAAAATGATGAAGAAATGTATTTTCTTGCACACTTCTTACAGGATTTTGCTTGTGTAATGCTTGGATAGCAAAAGGTCAGGAACAGAAATTCTGCTCTAGAAATCAATTGGAGTTAAAAAATCCTGTAGATGAATTATGGGATTATTGAGTAAGTAAAAGTAAATGGGGTTTTTCCTCTGATCCGGTTTGGGTTTTGCCTGTTACCAATTTAAACCGCCCTGGTTTCAATTATTTAAAGATTTCCCTTCATAAAGTTAGACCAGGATTTTCCTGAAAATCCAGTAGTACGACTTGTAAATGTCAGGTCTCATATGTCGTGTGTTTGGTGACATATTAATACATGCTCAGTTGAACTGCACACATTAGTTACAGTCCTTACTTAATTCCCTTAGTGTAACTAATGCAATAATTTCAAAGTGCAAATTTTAATTTTTAAAAGCACGGATTAGACCTTTCCTAGAAAGGAAAGGGAGCGATTTTTCTGTTTCAAGTTTCAAAAAGTAGTGAGATGTACTGTGTCAATATGTTCTGCTCTTGCTCAGTTTATATCAGGATTAGATGGTTGGAGCAGACAAGAGTTCATAAATCAGTCCTCAGAAGGTTTACTGACATCTTTTAAGAGGTACTTCATGCAATTACAGACGTTACCTGAGGTTGCATCAGCTGTCAGAACTGAAATTAATTTTTTTTCGTTTATTAATATTGCAGCTGGGATTTTGGATTCCTTGAGGCAATGATTGTCTTTCAATATTTAAAACAATTATGGTGTTAGTAATACATGCTGGTGCTTTATTTGTTGATTATTAAATGTCTGTTCTTAATGTCTTTTCCAGACAGAGAGTAATGACTGACCTTTGTGAGTGTCATTTTTATACTTTTTTTTTTTCCTAAAACATTGCTGCATTTCAGCACACACTGCGTTTTAGATGTAGACCAAACAAATTATTGTTTTTTGGTGCAGTTCTGGTAGAACAAGTGCATGATGTTAGTTACACAAAGTGTGGTGTTCCCCTGAGCTCTGTGTCAATACCCCTTCAGACAGGGCTGCACACACATTAAAATCATACTCAGGCATAAAAACACTGCAAAATCTGGTTTAATAATCAGCTCACAAACTGAATTGCCCAAATCCTTGTGCAAGCTGTAATTTTAGAGCAATTTGGTGTTTCATTAGAGCTCTCTTTAAACTTTAAATACTTACACATTTTTATAGCTGTTAACTCTAGGTGATTTTCACTAGAATTTAAAGAGTATGAGCAGAGGGCTTAGCCCTTTCTAAAGGTAACAAACCCCAGTTCTAAGGAGATTCTTGATGAAATGCTGGACATCAGTGAGCAGATGCAGTTAGTATTTGTTTTATCACGTGCCTCAGTATTGCCCTGTTGGAAGAAGCAGTGAACTGAGTCTAATGGTTGAGGTAAAGTGAAGGGTGAATAATAAATTACTCCTGCTTTTCTCCTTAATACAGGATATTAATAATGTATTTGGGAGGGATTTTAGTTGCTTTCTATCCTGACTCCTCTGCTCAACTGACATTATTCCTACTTTTCCCCCAAATAGTGATGTTCTCCCACCCACATTAGGCTATTTAGGTGAAATTATTAGCTTGTTCTTTAAAAGGCCTGGAAATACATACTTCAGCTCCTCATTCTAAGGTAAATACTTGAAGAGTCTTCCTTGCTCCAAATGTTGTTAATACAGAACCATTTGGCATTGAAATGACACAAAAAACCATTTTCCAGTAGCATTGTTCTCAACCTTGGAAAGCCACTCAGGGAAAAACATTGAAAATACTGACTTTTTTTGCTGTAATTGAATTCATATTTTCTCCTTTCTTTACTGATGAGGATTGTGTCCTGTTAGGAGCAATTTCCTGGGTACAGCTTGTCCGACTTTGTGACTTCTGGTAACTGCAATATCCACAAGAATGACTTGTAAAGTGCAGTAAATAACAGTATCCTGCACTGAGTATTGAAATGTTTTTTAAGTATCCGTGAGATTGGATAAAGGCTCAGATATTGATGGAACTAATTTACCTTCCTGAGGAATAAGAGGGATCAAACATGAGAGCAAATTATGCCCCTTCTAGCAGGGGTACTGCAGGCAGCAACTGCAGCTGTGCGTGCGGAGTCAAAAACGCCAGCAGACAAGATGCTAAAAAACTCCTTGCAAGAAAAAAAAAAATCAGTGGCACCTGTATGGTCTTGGAAAGGGTTCCAGGAAATGGCAGAATTCCTGCTTGCCTCAGTAAAGAATGAGTGACAAATCCCGAGACTCCTGAGTGTGAGCGTGGCTTCCTTTCTGTGTCATGTCAGATGGGCTGGGAGCCCCTTATCCATTTCCTTCATCTCGTGTGCTGGCAGCTTTTCCAGATAAGTAGGGTCTGCTTTGGAGCTCACAGTCACCTATTTAGAAAACAGGCTTGAAGTGTATTAGTCTTACCATGGTAACAATAAATAATGGGTAAAATGACAATTTCAACATGCCTAAGTGACCCAAGTTGAAATGTGTTTGTGCAAGTCTGTCCTGTGCTGCATCCTCTGCAGGCACTGCTAAGGGAAAACTGAATAATGAATGGAGGCTACTTTGGATAAAGCCATGTGAGGCTACAGTGGTGGTAGCCATTCTGAAAGCTGAAATCCTGGCTAGTGCACTAAAATCAGCAAAAAGACTCTTAAATCCTTAAACATTTCTGTTTATACACCCACAGATTTCTATTCCCAGTAAAGCCTGTTGTAGAGATGTCAAGGAGATATTCTCTCTTAATTTGCTTTAAATGGGGAAAGATTATCATCTACTTATTAAAAATAGTTGAGCTAAAGAGCATGGATAAAAATTTTGTTCACCACAGAGAAGATGTTTTCTCACAAATGCAGTCCTGTAATTTTTTTTTTCACCTTTCTGCTAAATACAGCATTAATTTGGTCTGCAGGGTTGCTTGCCCTTTAGCTTCATATTCTGGAGTAACTCAGAGATGTTAATCTGAAATGTCACATTTACTCATGGATGAGTTGGGATGCTGTGATGAAGTTTCTCATAGACAAGCAACACTTTTTGACCTCAAACCATATCATTTTCCCTAGTTTGTGTAGCTTGATGTTAATTGTTTTCTCTGTGGCGCAGCAGTTTCTAAGAGTGGGAAATAGAAACTCTTTTCATTCCAAATACCAGCATTAGATTCTTATCAATGCCATGGATTCAGATAAGTCTGATAAATTCTGTGCCTGTTGCCCAGTGAGTGAAGTGGAGGAATTTGTCCCCTCCGTTTGTGAGTACCTATTGCTCCTCACCTATCTGCAGTGTGGAAATACATTCCAAGATGAAAAACTTGTAGTCGTGCAGAATCTCTTCCATTTGATAACACTGCTGAACTTCTGACATACTAGAAAGCAGATGAGAACTTTTCAGAGCCTTGTACACTGAGGAGATGCTTTTCCATTTCAGTTTGGAATTTGAAGCGATCTGATCAAAGCTGGTAGTGCCTGCAGTAAAGGAAAACCTTTTTTACATCAACCACTTTCAAGTTATTTATTCCCTTTGTGCCTGTGGTGCAAAACTGACTGTGAAACTGTCATCAGGAGCTGCTAAAAACTAGATTAAAACCAACCTGCAGTATTTTTGGAAATGTCACTATGATTGGAGACATCTTAACGTAAAATATGGTGAAACTGAGAGACTTGTTTAATAAGCCAGAAAAATGAACTGACCTGTAGATAGACTATTTTTCTTAAAACATTTTCTGTAGGAGAACTTGATTCTCACACTTCAGTTGACAGTATTTCAGCTGCTTCTTTTAATGCAATACTGAATGGAAATGAGCTGTTTGTTTCACTGCAGTTTCTGGCATTTTTGAACTTCCTGCTATTTTGGAATATTTCTCTAAGTATCTGTCCCCTTCATATTAACCTTGGCTGACGTAAAGGGCTGTGTGGCACCAAAGTGAGGATTGGAATTGCTGGGGGTGGGTTGGGCTGTGGGAGTCTGTTGTACTCTGCATACATATGGCCTCAGACTGTTGGACATCCTGGATCCCCAGCTCCTGACCCATTTATCGCTCCCGGGGAAATGTAGAAGAGTTCTCAGTGTCGGGCAGTGCTCTGGCAGCTGCAGATACGCTCTGCACTCGTGGGGTGCCTCAAGTTCCTGCTCTTCCTTTTCCTTCTTTTCCCCCTCTGCTGGGCGCCTGCCACACTGCACTGGTAGCAGTACACTCCCTTTAGAGTTGCTGTCTTGTTTCCATCAGTTTCTCTCGTCTTGGAATCAGTGATAATTTTAATAGTGGGCCCTGTGTTCAAAGCAGTACCCCTGCCGAGATCATTCAGGCTCCAGGGAGGGATTTTTTTCTCCATCTAACGGAGAGATTATTTTTTCACAGCTTCTCATATTTGTACAGTAAGAAAGATTTTATCTGTTAGAAGACTGCCCAGACTGGACACTGAAATTCAGGCTCTAGAGAAATTATTTCTAAGAACAGGAGCATCTCTGCCTAAAGAGGGTGGGAACATTTTGCTGTCTGGAAATGCTGCGGCAGTATGTTCAGACACAAATAAAATATCACTTGAGACGGGCTGACTTTTTTCCCCAAATGATTAATCTTTAGCTTGTTCCACTGTCAGTTCCAGGCTGTCATTTCTGAGAGGTTATTTTTTATGCATTGAAAGGGCAAATGTGTGTGTACAGTACTATTGAGCTGCTCTTTTGACTTCATGACCAAGCTGTCAATTAGTATTACACTCTCTGATCTCCACACAAGCTGCCTTGTTTTGGTCCAAAGCAGAGAAACAAACTGTAAACACAACATATTTTTCAGAGTGTATTGTTTTTGCCTTTCTTAGAAGGACTAAGTAACTTGAAGACGCAGAGAAACCTTTTAAGAAGTCATTAAGACTGAATATCCTGCATTTCTGTGCCAGCTCTTTCATTGTGGATGAGAAAATCATTGCACTAAAAATAAGGGTTCCTCAAACTAAGATGCACTTCTGCAATTTTTATTCTCCTGAAGCCAAACCCACTTTTGTTTTCCCAGCTTTTCAGGACATACGGGATGATGTCACAAGAAGTTGAACACAGTCATCTCCTCTGTGCAGGTTCCATGTTGGACAAAGTGGTGAAATGTCACTGGCAGGCAGAGCTGAACCAAATTTTCCTGTTCTTTCATCTATGGCATCTGTCCTAGTGAGTTTGGGAAGTGCAGCAGAGCATCATTTCATTTTGTTAAGGTTTTTTGCAGGCAGGTGACTAAAACTGTGTGAGGATTATACCAGTTCAATCAAAATGTATTGGAAAAACCTAGAAAACCTGTGTCTGAAACAGTGTTCAGATCTTCATGTAATCTTAAGCAAAAATGAATGCACATGCTTTATTCATGAGCTTTAGTGACTCAGTGCATTGCATAGTCTTTATAATATTTTGTACTTTTTAATTTATGGATGTGAAGGTTTGGTTTTAGCAATTTCCAAGAAGACCAAATCATGGCAAAAGAGATTTTTGGCTTCACAGAAAATGAAATACAAGTATTTTGTATTATCTCAAAAAAAAAAGAAAAAGGTGAATTGCAAAATCTAAAAATAAGTGGCCATCAATTTTCTGTTTACAATTCAGCCAGTTTATCACTTAATTCTAAAAATGTCTGTTCTTTATTGCTTCTGGATATTTGGCATTTTGAGTAACCTGCTTGTTGCTCTGGAGTCTTTGGAAAATTACTGTATGGATGAAAAAATTACTGTGGGGATGAAAAGCCTCATTCGTGATAAACTGCTGTGACAAAGATTTAACCTCCATTTACATGCTTCATTACTTCTGAGATTTTAATGAAAGACACAAAGTGCAGTGGTAATTCCAGTGTTGGCATCAATGTCAGTGGTGAGTGATAACACGTGGGCAGGAGCAGAGGAGCAGGTAGAGCTCCAGAGAGCACGGTTAAAGCCATGACTGCTGACCTGCAGCAGTGTCACTGCGAGCACGCAGTGTGATCTGAGCTCCAGTTTGCTTTTGGAGGTTGCTGCAGGAAAGGTGCTGTGCTTTGGGGTGCTGTCAGTGGTTCTGACACAGGTTCCCCCACCCTGGCAGGGAAGCACTGCTGTGGCAGTGACACTGAGTGCTGCCAGGGTTCACAGCCCATGTCAGGATTTCACGGCCGTTACACGCTCATTATTTTATTCATGGGCTAGATAAGGTGCACGCTCACTGAGCAGTGTTCTGTGTGCTTGATCAGAGGCCTCTGGAAAAGTCAGAAGCTTCTGTGCTAGAGAGAAATTGGAACACAACTGTTTTTGTTCTTGCTGTTCCTAAAATTTGCCTCGAGCACCCCCGGCCTTTCCCACTGCAGTTCCCACTTGGCTTGGTACAGGGCAAGGCCCACAGTGGTGGCAGAGATCTGAGTCATCTGGAGCTTTCACATTCTCACTCAGAGGTTAAACAGTAGCAAAGGAATTCGGCTGAAGTGGTAGCTGGCTACCAAGTTATTCAGGACTTGGGAAGATAATACTGCACAGGTTCTTGTGTTTTAAAGGATTCAGGCTTGCTGCTTGCTTAAAGACCAGGCCTTTTTGGGTAAAGGCGTCGGTTCTTCAGTTTCAGTGCCATGGAGTTGCTCACAGTAAGTCACCTAACCTGGCAGCCTTAGCAGTGGGTTGTTGGGTTTTTTTCTGGAGGTGTTGGCTGAGCGTTTCCAGCCTCTGACACTCGAGCTCTTGGTACTTTGGCTTTGCTGCCGCTGAACCCATGGGTTACATTGTAGAAGATGAGTGCTGCTCTTACTCCTTTTTCTTTTTCTTCAGCCTTATCACTGTTACATGTTTCACTGGTTTTGGCAGCAAATAAAAATATAGGTTTCACCAGTAATGGCATACTCATAATTTTTTTAATCCAGTCTTAACCCTGATAAATCCTGTTGTGTGCAGTTTGGGCTGTAGTTACAGCACTGCTGCTATAGAAATGTCCTTTGTGTTTTGGGCAACAGAAGCAGGAGTGTGAAACTCCTTCAGGCCAGGCTGATGTCCTTGTCCAGGGCAGGAAGGAAAGCTTAAATGGATGTTGAAGGAACAAACTGTTGTGAATTGTTGCAGTGGGGGAAATTGAAGCAGTGTTGAAGGATGGGAGCTGGGAGGGAGAAGTGCTTTGGGAGATTGGTCTCCTGCTGGCTTGTCTTTCACCCTGCTCAAAGGCAGTGATGATGGCAGCTGTTTTATCATCGTGATCCAAAATTCTTTCCTTACTAATAGTCCTTACTTTCCAGTCCTGTGTATTTTTCTCCAGCTGCAGTGTAGAACGGGGCAGTACAGGATTTACTGGTGCTGTGCTCTTGTTTATCTACTGCCTTGGGCAAGCTGATTTGCTGGTTTAGGGAAACTTGCACGTTTGCTGGTGATTAAGTGGCAGACGCCCTTTGCTCAAGTACAGACAGCTTTCCAGAGAACAAGCACAGAACTGCTTCACTAAAAAATAACATGTAAATAGTCACATTGTCCAAGATGGGGTTATAACTAAACTGATGCTATTTAAAATGTGACATTTTTAACGGGGGAAGTGTTGAGCCATGAATTCTGTTAAGTGAAAGTGACATACGACTGAAACAGAACACTCTCCTTTCCCTGGCACTGCCATTTCACCCCAGCACACCGTTCTGCCCTGGAACCTTCTCATTCAGTGCTGCTCTGGCGTTATTCAGGCTCTTTAAATAGCACCAGGATCTTGCTGGTTGTGATAACTGATTTGTGACTCCTCCTGACAGTGCGAGGATCAAAACCAGGCAAAAACGTCCAACTTCAAGAGAATGAAATTAGAGGACTGTGCTTGAAATCCAGAGAAATCTTCCTGAGTCAGCCTATTTTACTAGAACTTGAAGCTCCACTGAAAATCTGTGGTGAGTACTGCGAGTTTTGGTTTGATCTTGGGGGAGGTGTCAGTTAAGTGCAGACCATAAGCAGAGAACAAGTGCCAGATGCTACTTTCACTTACTAACAGTGAAACTAATAAATAATTGTAGCAAAAGGCAGAATAAAACCCTGCTAGGTATGTAAGGCAGAGGAGGATTATATTTGGTACCAAAACAATCCAAACCCAAAAAGCAATTGGTCCAGTTTCACCAGGCTGGGGGAGAGATTTACGTGAAGTTTTGGTAAGAAGTTATCAAATAAATAATGATTGGCCCAATTGTGACTGAACAAGGGGAAACAGTGAGGAACCCCCCAGTATTTAATGTGCTGCCATACAAAGCTGAACAGTGGTTTGATTTTATAATCCTGCTGGAAATTTAAATTTCTGTTTCTTGGAATTACTTTCTAGTTTGGTTTCACCATATTGCATACAGCAGTGCTCATTTTGCACATGTGTACGTCTACTTATGCTAAAAGAACGAATAATGTCAACATAAAAGCCTCAGTAAATGCAATTTTGAAAGCTTCAACTTGAAATAGTTTTTTATCCTAGTCTAAAACAGAGGAGTTACTGCAGTTTGAAGCAGCTCATTCTTTATTTATAATATTGGTAGTCTAAAAATCACAATTTGGTGTTCTGCTTGTCAGAAACAAGCCCATGATTTAAACCAAAGGCAGAAATACCAATTTCGTTTTTGATGCAGTTTCCCTGCTAGAATTGGAATTACTGGGTGTTCCCAGAAAACACAGTTGGTTTCTTGGAATCTTGATTTTGTTTTATACACACAAATATTTCTATGTAACTACCATTGCATAGATGTCAAAATGTGATAATTTTATATACATTAACTACCATTTTAAGTGTGTTATGAGCAGTATCTAGCTGCAAGCTTTTTTTCTTTCTGAAGCATCCTTGATTTGTTCTTTCTGTAGAATCAATCAAGGAATGTAGTGAAGAGTCACTTAAGTGTCATGTCTGAATCTCCTTGCAGGTGACATCCATGGACAATACTATGACTTGCTCCGACTCTTTGAATATGGGGGTTTTCCACCAGAGAGCAACTACCTGTTCCTTGGTGATTACGTTGACAGAGGAAAACAGTCTTTAGAAACAATTTGTCTTCTACTGGCCTACAAAATTAAATACCCTGAGAATTTTTTCCTCCTCCGAGGGAACCACGAATGTGCCAGCATCAATAGAATTTATGGGTTTTATGATGAATGTAAGTACCAGGTGTGAGTGCCTCTGCTGGGCACAGCAGGGTGGCAGTGTTAGATGGTTCCTTCCTAACTTGAGATGCCCTCTTGGCCTGTTTTAGAGAGGGGAGTCTGTCCTTCCCCGGACCCTCACACTACAAAGCAGCAGCCAAGTGGGTAATTTTATTTGTGGCTGCTGTGTTAGCTAACAATTCCCACTGATAAAACTCATAAGGACATCTAATGAGGGATGGGAGAATTTAATTTGATGTGCATTACAGAGGTTCACCTCTGTTTCATTCATCTGATGATGATCTGTGCAGACTGTGTGATGGGGGCTGTGTGCAGACCTTAGCCAAACGCAACAAGTCATTTTGCTGTGAAGTAGAAGCCAATGTTCCCATTTCAAAGGATGTGATTTAATCCAGATAATGTAGAGATGATGCTGTTAAATTAATTGTGCACTGAAGCATGTTGGAACTTGTGTGGTGGGACACACTTGGCTTGCAGATGACAAGATGTGCACTCCATGTCTTGTTCTCCTCCTGTGAGGAAACAAAGATGTGTGGTATTTCAGAGTTGTCTCCTCAGAGATTAATCACAGGCTTAGTCATATAGCACAAATATGTTCAGGGTTCATATCTGGGAGAGTCCCTTTGAAGTGCATAAAACTGTGGCAGTTTCATTTTTCAGTCCCATTTCATTTTTCAGTCCCGTTTATTTGCCGAAAGTGAGTTTATGTGGTAAAGCAGAATTTTAAAGAAAATCTGCTTTTCAAGAATTGCTGTTTTTCCCCTGAAATAAATGGCAAATGGTGAGATTTTCTGCAGTAGATCAAAGTCTCCAAGGGATTTGCCAAAGCAAAGTTGGGACTGGATGGCCTGGTTGCCAGCTGTTGACCAGTTACAGTGTCCTTGAAGCTTTGCCACACTGAGAGACCTTTGCCACTGGCTTTAAACAAATCAGAAAAGATCAATTATGTATAGGCTCTAATGCTGACTTTTTACAAGTCTCAGTAAAGTTCAGGGATCTGTGTGAGGTTGGTTGTGTTTGTGTTAGAAAAGCACATTGACTGGGTTTTTCTCCCCAATCTCTTCTAGGTAAGAGAAGATACAATATTAAGCTGTGGAAAACCTTCACAGACTGTTTTAACTGTTTACCTATTGCAGCTATTGTGGATGAGAAAATATTCTGCTGTCATGGGGGTGAGTAGCAGTTCCTTAGGTGATGTTTGAGGAACTGGAAAACTCAGTCATGGCAGTTTCATGTTTACATTGCTGAAGCTTCAAACTTTGGGATTTTTCTCTGCCTTGGCTCATGTATGAGGAAGGGTTGGGTTCAGTGAGTGTCAGTTTTGTGAATCATGGAGCTGGCTCAGACACAATGATCTGCTATTCTTTTCCACCAAAGGACACCTTTAATAGCCCCTCCTTTGGAGTAGAGAGTCCTTGTAGGGGTTTTTTTTTTAGATTTAGGTGACCAGGAGTTTGATGTCTGTCCCAAAAACATCTGTTGTCACAGAACCAGAGTGGTTTGGGTTGGAGGGCACCTTTGGGGATCAATCAGTAAAATTCCCCCACATTGGGCAGGTTGCTCCAAGCCCTGTGTGACCTGATGGATTTAATTTGTAGAAATTGATTTATGCCACAGGATGCGGCTTTTTCTGGTCATAAAATACAGATTGCACCTTAAATGTTTTATCACTTTTGAGTCATTACAGTTGCCCAGGGACTCACATCAGTGGAAAATGGTACAAGATTGGTTTGATATTTTATTTCATCTTCCTGGGCCTGATCATCACAGCGAACATTCCCTGTGATTCCTGCTCTTGATGCCTTTTTTATTTAACAGCTCTTTTATCAGACACTTGCAAAATATTGGTGAGATTATTGTAATCCTGTAAAATGTGGAAATGGCCTTGCTTTATCTTGCTTCCAGTAAATCTCCTAGAAAGTGACTTCTGTTCCAAACGCTTTAGAACAAACGCTGGATTTAAAAAACGTCAGCGAATGTCGCCATTGAGCTACGTAAAATGGCAGCAGTGAATCACTTTGAATCCAAGTTATTTTTGTCCTGGATGAATGTCAGTGCTGCAGAGCAGAGCTGGACTGAGCTGGGCCTGTCTGTGTCTTCCCTGTGAACAGGTTTATCACCAGACCTGCAGTCCATGGAGCAGATCAGACGGATCATGCGCCCCACGGATGTACCGGACCAGGGTCTCCTGTGTGATCTCCTGTGGTCTGACCCTGACAAGGATGTCTTGGGCTGGGGTGAAAATGACAGAGGAGTGTCCTTCACTTTTGGTGCTGAAGTGGTTGCTAAGTTTCTCCATAAACATGATTTGGATCTCATATGTAGAGCTCATCAGGTATTTTCGTTTTGTACATTAAACAAATGAAATTGCACCCCTCACCCTGTTTTTGAGTTCTGGCTCCATTTGTCACAAACTTAGTCTGCATTTTGCAAGCATAGTACATACCAGGCATTTCTCATTGTGTGGTCAGTTAATTTTTTTTTTATTTTTAGAATAATTTCGATTTGGGGGACCTGAGGTGGTCACCTGGTCCAGCCCAGGCTAGGACAAACCTGTGTCAGCCCAAGGAGCTGAGGGTCTTGTCCAGCCAAATTGTATTGTTGTGAATCTGTGAGGTTCTGTGTCCCAGTGTTTAACAGCCTTTATAATGAACATTTTCACATAAACTCTGACTCTTTGAACAAGTGTTTTCTCAATGTTCGTGGACTCTGTTGCTGAGCTGGTTCTTGTGATGCTCCTGTTTTGGTGTAAAAGTTTGACACTCACGCTCCTTAAACATAGCCAGGTTTTTCAGCTGTGCTTCCTCTGGAAAAGTTGCTTTGCCTTGTCAGGAGGAAGCTGCCCAGACTAACAGCTCTGCTTTTGTCTCTGAAGGTGGTTGAAGATGGATACGAGTTTTTTGCAAAAAGACAATTGGTTACTCTGTTTTCTGCCCCAAATTACTGCGGGGAATTTGATAATGCGGGTGCCATGATGAGCGTGGATGAAACACTAATGTGCTCCTTCCAGGTAGAGTATCTGAAGATTTTCCCTCCTATTTAGTGAGGTCACAGATTAAGTTTCCTCTTTTGAATCAATGTTTTACTGTTAAATAACAATAAGACTTGTTTCAAATAGATCTTTACAGCTGTCACATGTAGACAGGGCAGTGTTTGCACTCACATCTTCAAAAACGTGATAACCCCGTGGTGGTGTGAGATGGGGAAGTGTTTTATCCTGGAATTAAATCACCCAGGCAAAGCAATTGGCTGTCAGCTGCTCCCACTGCCGTGGGCTCTGGAGCAGCTGATCCCAAAGCCTGGCCTAGCTCAGAGCAGGAAACACAGATTTCCTGGCACATTGAGACTTGTCCAGAAGAACCAGCAGTGCCTTTACCAGTGAGTTATTGTTTGACTGGAAGACAGCTAAAACTTTCTGCTAAATGACCTCTGTGTCTTTTCAGATTTTGAAACCTGCAGAGAAGAAGAAGCCCAATTCCAGCAGACCCGTAACACCTCCCAGGGGTATGATCACAAAACAAGCCAAGAAATAGTCACTTTGGCACTGCCTTGTTGGGACTTGTATCATAGTCTATAACCTCCATTTTTAAACCTATCATGTGTGCTGTTCAGCTTGCTCAAAATAGATAACGTGTTTGTGGTTTTCCTTTCCATTTGATGAATGGCATTTGCTGGTTGTAACAGCGAATGAAAGACTTTGCTCCCTCCCAGGAAAAGAGTTTGCAAGTCCCCCTGTGTCAGTGTCCAGCTGCACACTCCACAGCAGCTCCCTGCCAGCCGGGTTAGGCAGGGCTGGCAGGACTGTACCATGAGTAGTGTAAACCTTGTTCTTTAGGATCTAAAGAGGGCACTCGTGTGCTGTGAGAGTAGAGATTGTTCCTGTCAGCGATTACATACTGTTTATACAAACCACTGTGAACTTTTTTTTACGTTCTTATTTTGTTTTAAAGGGATTGCTTTTCTTTTAATGTCTCGTCGTGTACACGTCAGTTTTATTGCTGTCGACATTAGGAATAACCTACAACCTTGCCAGCACCACTGGTAGGATGTATATTTAATTCAGACACACGTCCCTCTCCGTAAACTTCAGATGACAAAGCCATTATTTTAAATGTTTGTGTCTCTTTCCTGAAGCCAAAGTTCGCTTAGAAACCCGTTTGTACACAACCCCCCTGCTGAGTTGGCCGGGCTTCCCATCCACGCCTTCCTCTCGGAGAGAAAAGGAAGTGCTGGCTGGAAATAGCAAACAGAAAGGCTTGTCCATGCTCAGAGTGAACACGTTTTTGTACAGTTTCCGTGTGTTCAGTTGAGCAGATCCCAGTGCTGAGACAGCAGTCAGTCCTTGGGCAGTGACACAAATGGCTCTGGGAGTGACGGAAATGGCTCTGGATCTGCTGGAAGGGGTTTGTGCATTTCAGCAAAAAGACTTTGTTCTACAAAGAAACCTAGAAACTCGCTTGATAAGCCAACCAGAGGTGTTGATCTTGATCACCGGTTTATATGAATCTCTCACAGAATCTTGTTTTTTAAAAACTGCTGATCTTTTTTGAACAGATGACAGTGTACAATATCATGTAGTGAAAATCACTTATTAAATGAAGAAATTGTTAAATCTTCTCAGTGTCAGTTTATCACAACATATACACTACTGCTCTCCAAGGGCCTGACGTAGAGAAATAAATTGTTCTGGAAACCCACGGATTCTTGGTTTGGATTTGTCTGAGCTGCAAGAGGTGACTTTAAACATCAGTGCTGGGTTTAGCTCTTGGTCTGGAGCCTCAGGCAGAGGTTCCTCCCAGCCAAGGGGTGCAGCTGGGGGGCCAGTGGTCCTGAGCTGGTGTTTGCCACAGCCCTGCTCGGGGCTCAGCAGCACACAGGCGTGGGAGGACAGGCTCAGCTCAGCTCCTGTTCATTGTTCTGTGCACTGAGGGGTTGGCCTCGAGTGCAAGCGCTGCGCTGAGAGGGCTGAAGCTGAGACCAGACCCGTTCCCTCTGTTTTATAATTAGAGAACTGAATTTCTGGTGCACTGGGGAACCTGAGTCCAATTTTTCACTGCTGGCTGTTGGGGCAGGAGGCTGGATGGGGACGGGTGAGGTGTGTGCCAGCTGCAGGCTCTCTCTCAGCCTCCACAGGACCAGCCTGGGGTCCCTCCCTGCCGTGAGGACAATGCTGTGGGGTTCTGAGCACTCAGAGGAGGTGGCCAGTTCCTATCCTGTCCCTGCTCTAGGAACAGGTTTGTCACTGGAGTACCCAGCTCTGTCCTGGTGTCCCACTGAATTCCCCCCTACTCCTACAGTGAGTGGCACTCGCTTGCCACAGATGCATTTTCTGGGCAGTCCACAGCCACTGACTTTATTTGTTCAATGTATTTCTCTGAATCCAAGAGCTATTTTCTTGCTCTGAAGACATTTTTCCCTTCCCTCTACAGCTGATTAATCAAAAACCTCTACCTCTGCTGAGCTTGCTAGATCAGATGTCACCTGGTAAGGCTGTCTCACAAACTTTCACCCTTTGAATCATGTTTGTGGTTTCCTTTATACCTCTCTAATTCTCTCTCCTTGTCCCACATATCTGTTATTGCTGTTGTGGGTGACAGCACACATGGAGCCAGCTGGGATGTGCCTGCTCTGGAAGGGACACTGTCACCCCTCCTCTCTGGCTTGTTTTTTTGTCTCCCCAAACACAGTTTCGGTGACACAGGTGCCTATTCTGGGCTGTGTTCTCTGCCTGGCTGCATTCCCCGAGGATGGGTCACTCCTCAGGCTCCCCAGGTGGATGGATCCTGTCCCAGCAAGGGGAGGGAAGGAGCTGCTCCTGCTGCAGGTTGTGATCAGCAGCTCAGGCACTTTTTATGGCCATTTGTCGGGGTTGGGTTGTTTTGATCAGTGGAGCAGGAGAGGAGGAGAAGATGCTGATTGCCAATTGTTTTTCCACAGTGATACTTGCAGGAATATCTGTCTGACTCATGGAATGGCCAGAGCAGCCAAGAGCCTCCCAAGGCCTTGTCCCCACAGCTCAACACCAATTCCTGCTGGCCCAGAGCTCTGGATGCTGCAAAGAATGGAGTGGAGTGGGGAGGGACACTGGGCTGTGCCAGAGGTCTCCACAGCAGGTAGCAGGAAATCGTGGTAAATCCAAATTCTCTTCAATCCCTGTCTGTGCCCTGGGAGGAGTGGTGTGTCCCTCGAGGCACTGGGGTGTTCTTCTGGTTTCTCCAAGGTTGAAGTCTGTCCTTGCCATCCAGCTGTGGAAAGGCTGGCTTTCCACACAGGTCATTTCTGCCTGTTCCTGGTTTGCTTTGGATGTGTCAGGGCTGTTGTTGTGTTCAGCTCCAGGTCAGCTTGACTTCCACAACAACACATCAATTTTCCTTGGAACATCAGGACCTTGTCCCCAGCAGCACTCAGGCCACGGGGGAACACGGGGATTTTCACACACACACCCCTCCTGCTGGGGTTTTCTTCTTAAACCCCACAGTCCTCACCCAAAAGGGGCTGGATGTGATGATTCTCAGGTGCAGATCTTCCCCCAGTACCTGATTGCTGTTTACTGGACTCAGCTGAAACCAAAATGCTCAAATTAACTGGGAAATGCTCAAATTAACTGGGAAGGCTGAGGCTAAACCTCCCTGTTGTGAGTCCAGGGCTGTGCCTTTGCTGCCCCACTCCAGAGCTCTGTAAGTCACTGTTTTGGGGGTGATGGTTGAGGGATGGGGGATTTGGGGCTCCAGGCGGGGTCCCCTGTGCTCATTCCCCATCACCCTGGGAAGGAGGACAGGGGTATGTGCCTTGGGAAGAGGTGCCGGAAAATATTCAGGAAAAGCTTTAAGCACTCTCTAGAAGGAAATCCTTTCAAAGGAAGAAACATCTCTGGGTTTTAGAAGTGCAGAACTGGAGAGATGTTTATTCCTTGGAGAAAATTAGCAATGTTTCCAGTTTGCCCCAGCAGAGGTGCCACAGAGATGGGTCCCAGGTGCTTTTCACAGATGAGTTTTTCTCTGGATTTCCCTAACCAGCTTGTGTTTGAGAAATGGAGGGGAACCCTAAAAATGAAGAGGCCTCTGATAAAATACTAGCTTATAAATGGAGGCAGATAAATCCAGGCCAAATTCCTGGAGTTTACGACCCACATTGATCCCTGGAGCTCCACCGACTTCATGGGACTAATCCGTGCTCAGCAGCTCTCTCTGGGACCGGCAGAGTCACAATTGAAGTTCGCGACTCTCCTGGATCTTTGCTCGTTTTGGGTGATGGGGAAAAAAAGTTGAAAAACAATGAGGGAAAAAAAATAAAAAGTTTAAAGTCCATCCGGTCTGTTTCGGCAGCTCCCGCGGAGGGACGAACCGCGGGCAGACAGGGAATAAAAGGCTGCGGAAATGGGAAATGTCGGAGCGGGGAGGGAAGGGGGGGCCTGGCTCGGGGACCCACTGGAGTTTCTCGGGGCGCACTGGGGAGGAGGCGGCGGGGCCGCCCCTGGCCGGGAGAGGCGGAGCCGGGCCGGGGGAGGCTCCGCGGCGGCGGGAGGCGGCGGGCGCAGCCGGGACGCACACGGTACCGGGGAGCGGGGGGCGGCCCGGTGGGTGCGGGCAGGGGTTGGGGGGTTTACAGCGGGACCCTCCCGGGGCTGCCACGTCCTTCCCCTCGGGTCCTGCTCCGGGCATCGCCGCGGCCGCTCCGCTCAGTGCTGGGGACGGAGGAGGTTGGGAAGCTCCTGGTTGCTCTGTCCGCCGGAGGCTCCGGGCCCCGCGGGCCGTCCCGCACGGGGCAGGGGGTTTGATGCCCGGGGCCGCTCCCCGCGGGCTCCGCTCGGCGCCCGGCGGCGGAGAACGAAGGTGCTGCCCCTGTGACGGCTCCGAGGGACCAGCTCCCTCCTCCCGGCAGGTGACGAGGTGACCGGAGCTGGGAGCGGAGCCCCCCGGGGGCACGGGCGGACCTGTGGCGGCACCGGTGGGCCAAGGGGGGATTGCGCTGACCTCCCCGGGCGGCTCGGGGCAAGGAGGGTGCTCGCAGAGCGGGATGGGGACGTGCTGGCGGCAGGAGCGGATCTCGAGGGGTTTGTGGGCTAGACGGCCTCGCAGGGCTGCCCAAAGAGGAAGGGAGGCTGGCGGGGTTGTGATGAGAGCACGAGAGCCTCTCCTGCAGCCGGTCACGCAGCCCATCTGGAGGCCCCAGGGTTTTGCTCTTCCAGCCAACTCGGAGTTTCCCTCATATGGTTTTCATTGCTGGAGTGTGGCCTTAATCAGGAGTTTGGTTTGGTGGTCCTGCCCCTCGCTGGGTGCCCATAGCAATGGGCTGAAGCCGTGGGATGCCCGAGGGTGAGGTCGGCTCTGGACAGGAGGAGATGGGGAGGACAATGGGAGGACAATGTCACCCACCCTCCAGGTTGGAATGTGGGCATCACCTGCTTCATTTGCCTGCAAAAGCTGGGATAACAGGGTGTCATTGGCGTTAATGGAGGGAAATTATGGCTGTTCCTCATCCCGGCAGTGTGGCCAGAGGGTGAGGATGCTGTGGTCAGCTTGACCAACAGCTTCCCTGGGTCAGAGTTAGAAATACAAGGGCAGCTGCCCCCACCTCTATCACGAGGTGCCAGATAAGGGCTGGAGCTTTTTTGCTCCTGTAATCAATGCTTTGTTTGGAGAAGTTTGGAAATACCTTGTGAGGAAGTTCCTTCTTGTGGAGCAGCACGGCGGGGTGCAAACAGAACTGGGAAAGAAACGGGGACTCCTGGGGTTCAAACAGAACTGGGAAAGCAGTGAGGGCTCCTGGGGTGCAGACAGAACTGGGAAAGCAGCAGGGGCTCCTGGGGTTCAAACAGAACTGGGAAAGCAGTGAGGGCTCCTGGGGTGCAGACAGAACTGGGAAAGAAACGGTGGCTCCTGGGGTGCAGACAGAACTGGGAAAGCAGCGAGGGCTCCTGGGGTGCAAACAGAACTGGGAAGACAGCAGGGGCTCTGCGTGGTGCCGGGGGAGGTGATGCAAAACCAGCGGTATCACCATGAAGCAACTTCCCGTCAGCAGGGCTCAACCAGCTGTGTCAGAACGTCACGCTCTTGTCACCCTCGCTGGGTGGAAAAAGGCAGATTTGGCATCCTTGGTCAGCCCCAAACGGGGAGGTGACACTCTGCTCTTGTCCCTCAGACGTTGGCAGGGTGATGCCAGCTTGATCCAGAGCCATGTCCAGGTACCTGAAGCATTTCACGGTGGTGGGCGATGACCCCGTGCAATGGAGCAACGACTATCGGAAATGGGAGGAGGAGGAGGAGGCTGGGGAGAGGCAGCCAGATGCAGAGATCAAGCTGGAGCCCCTCAGGAGACACATCTCCTTCCAGTACATGATGAAGAAGCTCTTCAGCTCTCACAGGTTTCAGGTGAGCAGAACAAAGCCAGGTTAAGGGCACCTCTGACAGCAGAGCCTCTGTGGGACGGAGCTCAGGGAGAGCACTGAGGCTGTGAGCCCACACGGTGCAAGGAGCAGTGGCTGCTGAGCTGAGCTGGGCTGAGCTGTCGGAACAGTGTAGCTCTGCTGCAGGTGCAGATGTCCCCTGGGAGGACACAAGCCCCAGTGCACAGTCACCACGGCTCTGGCACATGCTCTCCTCCAGCTCCCCGAGCTCCCCACGCCAGGCAGGGTCTGGTGGGGAGCCAGGTGGTTCCATGTGGAATAATCCACCATTCAGGGCAGCAGGAATGGGAGCAATGGAAAGTTCCACGAAACACAACCAGCCAAATGAGGGCCGTGGGCATCGGGGTTTAGCTGTAGGGCTACAGTGGCTCCTCTTGCTCCTCTGTCTGTGCTGGGATGGGATTCATGTTGGTTCTTCTCCTCCAACAGGTTGGCATTGTCTGCTTGGTGATCCTGGATGCCTTGTTGGTTCTTGGGGAATTGCTTATGGATTTGAAAATCATCCATCCGGACAAATATAATATAACCCCAAAGGTAAAACGTGGGGAAACTTCAACTTGAACAGTAGTTCCTTCCCTTTGGTGGCTCAAAGCCCCCTGGATAGGCTGGGCAAGGCAGAACCTGGACTTCCAGCCTTGCTGAGCTGGTGGTCACGGAAGAAAAGTCCTCAGCCCTTCTCTTTGTAGAGCCAAACCAGAGATGCCCTCAAACAGCAGAGGCTTTCCAGCCTGCCCTGCCTGTGTGCACTCTGCAGGGCTTCCTCCCTGAAACTTGTGCTCTTTCCCCAGGTTTTCCATTACCTGTCCCTGTCCATTTTAACCATCTTCCTGGTTGAGGTGGGGTTTAAAGTCTTTGTCTACCGCCGGGAGTTCTTCCACCACAAGTTCGAGGTGCTGGACGGGATCGTGGTCGTCGTGTCCTTCATCCTCGACATCGTGCTCATCTTCCAGGAGCACGAGTTTGAGGCCGTGGGGCTCCTGATCCTCCTGCGGCTCTGGAGGGTGGCCCGGATCATCAACGGTGGGTGCAGGGCTGGGCTGGATCTGCCAAACTCCCCTCGATTTCCTGGGCTTTGTTCCTTTCTCAAACCCAACCCCAGGGGTCTTGCTCTCCCAGCGAACTCAGAGTTCCACCTGTGTGTTTGTCCTGGCTGGAAAGTGGCTTTAACCAGGCTGCAGTTTCTTTGGAGCAGTGACAATCTGCTGCTTGTGTTGGTGTGATGCCTCAGGTGCGTGGCAGCCAGGCACATTCCCCCTGAAAACCCCATAATCTGTTCCTGCACCTTCTCCTGGAGAGGGATGGCTCGTGTTCTGAGTTTCCAGTGTAGGATCCTTCAGGCAGGGGAGCCCACAAAACCTTTTATTTTCTGCAGCAGCAGAGTAGGTTTTAATGCTCTGTTCTGCTGTGACTCCCATTATCCCCTCCAGGGATGCTGCAGGGAATGTCCTGATCTTACTCTAGATCTTTCTTGTTTGAATTCAAAGGGTTTGCCATAAAAAGAGACATAGAAAAGGTCCCCCAATCAGGCCTTAGTGATTTCACTTTTGTAACTGGAAATTATTGCAAATAGACTTAAAATTGGACATATCTAAAACAAACATAGCTGCAAACATTTTCTTCCTTCTTGAGGGAGGAATTTTGGGATTCCAAAAATATATGGCAATGAGATGATCTCAAATCCCTGCATGAAAGCTCAGCTCAAGCTCTGTCCTGTGTTCTCACTTTTGGTGGGTGCTCCATACTTGGCACAGCTGGGATCTGAGGAGGGCATTGCTGGGGCTCTGCCCATTGCCCTCAGCCCCTTTCAGTGGGGAGAAGGCGCCTGGTTGGCAGCTGCAGCCAGAAAGAAGAGAGATGTGAGAGCAGCTTGTGGCTTTCCTTAGTTCAGAGTGAAAGTCAGAGGGAAACTGGATTTGCGTGCGGCCGTGGGAGCCATGGGAGCCTGACTTTTACAGCAGAAAAGCAGGGCTGCAATTTCAAGTAAATCCCCTCATCCTTGGGTGCTCCAGGCTCCCTGCCAAGCTTTATGCCATGTCCACCTGCTTGTAGCAAAAAAGGACGAAGGGAATCTGCCCCAGCTGGGGGGTTGTGTGTCAGTGCCTGGGCACGGCTCCTGTCGATGTTATCAAAGCAAATGAGCAGCAGCGCTGCTTTGTCCTCGGAGAACTGAACCCCCCAGAGCCCAAACCAGCTCCTGGAGCCCTGGAATCAGCCATGATCCAGAGCAGCTGTGTCAGGAGGGAGAACGTGATGTTCTTCACGCTCTCATCAAGCTGCTTTGTCTTTATGGGAAGAAAATGCCTTCAGTGTGGGGGCTGAGTTGACATGAGATCACCTAACGGTGCTTCGGAGAGAAGTGTCACCTCTGCCATGGGGAGACACTGCCTGCCCTCACTGCAGCTGTGCAAGGTGAAGCCACAGCCCCGAGGATGGGCCAGGTCCTGCTCCTTTGGGATGGGCCAGGTCCTGTTTCACCAGGCCAGAGTGATTGGCCCGGGGGGTGGAGGAGCCCTTGGCCCAGGCCTTGCTCTGCTGTCACACCTAAAACTGCCAAAACACAGCAAAGCTGCCCCAGCTGCACCCCAGGGCTCTGCCAAGGGAGCAAATTCAGGATCTGAGTGGCAGTCAGAGTGATTAATTCAGCTCTGAGGCCAGGCTGCCTCTCCCCAGCAGAGGATCGGTATCCGAATCCCTCCGGTGCCTGATTTAAAACCCTTCCTCATTAAGGAAAGCACTTGGGAAGGGTGGTTGAAGATGGCAGAGGCTGAGCTGGAGAGGAACACGTTTAACTCCTTGAGCACAGAGCCTGTGTGCTGTGAACTCCTGCTCCTGGCTGTTTGACAATGTAAAGCAAACCCACTGTGAATTGTTCCACAGGAATAATTCTATCGGTGAAGACCCGCTCGGAGCAACAATTGTCCAAGTTAAAGCAAGCAAACCTGAAACTTGCCACAAGGGTGGAACAACTGGAACACAGCTGTGTGGAGAAGGTAAAAAAAAAAAAAAACAAAACCTTTTAATTTGGGTTTACCTGCTGCTGGGGATTCTTGTGCAAGGTTGGCACTGCTGGCTTGGTTTCCTCATGGGAAAGTGTGGGGTGAGCTGGGCTGAAGCAGCACAGCCTTGCCCGTGCCTCCCTGGGCTGCTCCTCCTCAGAGGAATGCTGTCCCTACCTCTGTCCTACATCTTTTGGCCAGGTTGTGCTGTTTTCCTGCAGCAGATCTGTTTACAGCAGTGGGAAGATCTCTGGGAAGCTGCTGCTTGCAGGCTGGAAATGATTTGAATTTTGTCTCCTACAGGAGCAAGAAATCGAGAGGCTGAATAACATATTGAAACAGCATGGACTCCTCAGCCAGCAAAAATAGGAGGCCGGTTTTCCAAGGTGGGAATTCTGCTTGGAGAGTGCAGTGTTGGAATCTGCCAGCTTGATCTGGAAGGTTTTTCTGTCTCTTTGCTTCCTCTTGTATTGTGTTTTCTATAAACATTTTCTATTTGACCCCACTTTGATCAGACCTTGGGATGGCAAAAACAGTTCTACTGGAAAATTAATCACACACAGTTCCTGTAAACAGTAATTTTTTTTTCCCTTTCTTGTACAGTTGTACAGTCAAAACTGCAAAATAATTTAATAAAGACACACCTTTACAAGCTATACATCCAGGAAAGTAATGCTTATTTTAAATAATTTATTTTTTCTGTGATAACATTCTTTGTTTGAAACAAACTTGCAATATAAATGACATGAACTCAGGCTGAAAAGGTAATTTCTTCTCCACCAGCTGTCTGTTCATCATCAATACATCTCTTTGCCAACCATTCTTTACATACTGTTGGTAGTTTCCTCATTTCTGTTGCTGCTTGTGCCACTTTGTTATTTATATAACATTAATTTCAGAAACACCAACACACCACTCCTTTCCCTGACAAAGAAATCAGCCCCAAAATAGAGGCAAACATGTGCCTTCTTAAGTCAAACAATGTCTTGTTCCAGCAGCAGGTCCCAGTTCTGATACTCCATTCCCTCATCTCTTCTTCCTTTTTCACTGCTCCTTCCCAGCCCATGGGGCTGCAAAGTTCTTTGTTTCCACAGCTCATAAATCCATGGATTAAAAGAACTGAAATATGTAAGAAGAGATGTAGGTGAGTACACTGCTGGGAACAGTCAGGCTCCAGAAAAGCCATGAAAAAGCAAATTCTAAAGGGCCAGGCTGGTGTTTGAATTTTTGCAGGTACTAGAGTGTCCCTGTGGAGAGGCTGTTTGAGAGCTGCAGAGTGAGATTTAAGAAGTGGGAATTCTGAGAGATGGTGACTCCAGCAGGTTCTCCAATGGATTTCAGCCCCACTCAGCTGGAGGGGTCACTGAAATCACAACTCAACTGCTCAGATTTTTTTTAAAAAAGGTAATTAATTAGTGATGTGGGGAAAAAAAATAGCCAGAAATATGTGGCTTATTCATCTATTCAAGGAGATAAAGCACAGGCCTTATCTAATAGCACATGATGAGTTTAATTAGCAATTCAGCTCTGCTGTTATGGGATAATGAACCTGCTTTCCCCCTGTGCTCTTCCTGGGCAGGCTGGGGCAGGATCCCACATGCTGGAGGGGTGGTGGCTGTCACTGGGCCAGAGCCACCAGCAAGTTCAAATTGCAACTTCTCTCCTCTCTGCAGGGTTATTATTGGGTACTTTCCACTCCAGGGGGGTTTCTTCACCCTACACCCTCTGAGAACCCTCACAAGGTCTCACCCTTCCTCTCTTGGCCAATTTTAGCCCAGTATCTACAACTTAGAAGAAAGTGATGGCCCCTCACAGTCACAGGATAAACAATGGACTAAAAATAAGATAAAGCAGAAATATGGTTTTGGGGTTTTTTGGTTTTTTTTTTGATACATACCTTAGACAAAGGGATAGAAAAAGTCAAAGGGTAACTTGATGTTAATGGTGGGCCAAGCTTTGTAGCTTGGCTCTGCAGGTGAAGAAATGTCAGTGAAAACCACAGAACTTGTTATAGGAATAATCCTTTCCCTTCCTGAGGGAAGCTGCAATGAAAATACAAACAGGACTTAGCTTCAGTTTTCTATTTGTACAATTGGTTTATTTGGTCTGGGTTATATTGTTAAAAAGGTTTGCTTTGTTTTTTTTTCCATATAGTTCCATGTTTCTTTCCATAAATGATTTTTATTGAAGTGTGTTTTGGCAAGGAGCCCACAGTTGTGTTTGAGCTGGAAGGGAACTGCTGGGTGTAAATACATTCTAATGTGAAGTGCTGCCTTTAGATAATGAGATTATCTGGGTCACTGTCACACAGCTGATACCCAAGGAAAACAAACCACTTGTTTTGTTTTTTTAAATCCTGTAATTTAATTACATACCTGCTTCAGTGTGGTGGAAGTGATTGTGGCTGTAACGTTCACTATCCTGGCTTGTGGGTTGACCAGGGATCCGTATTTTGTCCACTTCACTTCTATTCCCAGTGACACTGGGATTTGGCATGAGCTCTGCAAAGTGGGAGAAATCCTCTCATTGTCTGCCTTGTGCAGAAAGCATCACAGGAATTAATTATTCATGTTATTAAGAGGGTAGAATGTCCCCAGAAAGCTCGCTGAGGAGGTTACCAGAGCAGCTGGACCCTGCACTGTTGCTGGGCAGGACAAAATCCTGAACTCTTGCCAGGGAAGAATTTTGAAAGGTACAATCTTAAATATTTTTATGTATTTCTTCTTGAACTATCACACTTCTGGTTACAGAAATCATTCACTGTTTAGTTGCAGAAGCATGCAAGAAACCATCCATAATCTTATATTGTGTTTCTTTCTCTTACCCTGGCCTGGATTAAAAGGGAAACTCTGATTCTGTTCCCTCACTCTGTCACCTCTGGTGCTTCATCCTTAGAAGAGCAACATTCTAAGTTGTGTTTAAACAACTCATTTTGTACCCAAAATGTTGCCCTGATCCACAGCTGAGGTGCCTGGATACCAGCTTGATTAAATATAACTTCTACAGCAAGAGTGAAACCCTCCTCTGTGAATATTCCATGAGTTTCTTCCAGCTTCTTTCTGCATTCCCAGCCCCATTTTCTCCTCCAGCTGGTTCCTGCATTTTTAGGGTGTGAAGCTGAGCTGCTGCTGCAGCACAGGCACAGATCTCGTGAGGGTGGAGGGGTGCAAGGCTTTAACTTTCACCTGTTCTGAGATGTGGAGCTGAGTTATTGGCACCCAGTCAAGCACATCCTGGCCTTGAGAATTCCCAAATGAGGCCACATACTCTGGAAAGCTTTGGCCCTTCAGCACATCAAGGAGGGTCTGAGCCAAAGGCTGGCATTTCACAGCTGCTGTAATTCTTCCAGAAAATAAAACAAAACAGAAAAAAAAAAAAGAGTTACAGCAAAATCCATTGGTTTGGCACAGTCATCATTTCTCCTTGCTCTCTGCTCTGTTCAAGCCTTCTGGCTACAGCTGTTAATGTACACAATCTTTCCAAGAGAAAGACCATTGTTAATTAAATGACATTTTTTATAATTAAATACTCCATTCTCAATATTCCTCCAGCTGTATAAATGGCCCAGGACCTGAACAGAGCCTAAGGGAAAGCGTTGTCAGAGGGTTAAAAGCATTAAATTAAAAAAAAAATTACTTCTTACCGTAACTTACAGCCTGATACCATGTTATAACCAAATAATACTGGGGCTCTGGCTCCCTGTGCTGCCAGGCAGTCCTGGGTGGATGTGCTCTGCAGAATGGTGAGTTGGCTGTGCTTGTTACTGCTCTGAATGATGCCAGATGTAACACACAGTTAAGGGAAATTAAATGCTTGATGGATATCAGGACAAAAAAAAAAAATCCTTAATCATATCCTTAAAATATGGCTGCAAATGCTTTAATGGCTCAAGATTCCTCTCACAGTGTGAAAAAGCACCAGGGTGTGCAATGAAGGGCTAAATGTACCTCACTACACAGTCCCAGGAGATTGCAGTCAGGACTGAGTCATTCCCTCCTCAAACACAGCCAGAAAAGCACATTTTTATTTTTGGCAGAGAACAGATGTATTTCATAGATGTCCGTGCTAGAAAAAGGGTTTGTGAGGATGGAGCAAGTGCAGCAAACAGAAATGCAGCAGGGAAAGGATATCCTTGAGGCTGGAATCCTGCCCTGACAGGCAGCCCAACAACATAACCAGGATTGCCACTGAGAGGAACTGGCTGTGCATTTTCCTGCAATGCAAACAGAGTATTGGTTGGAAAACACAGAAATATTTCAGTTATTTTAGGATGATGACCTGCCTCAATGCTGACTGTAAGTAAGGCTTTGCTTTCTGTGTTATGGTCACAAGCTGGGGCTCGTAAATGTGACAGATTTTGGAGGCCTTCATTGCCCAGCTCTGAAATGCTGCCTCATCTTTGCATCCAGGGCAAGTTCTGCTTTACCTTGCTGCTAACAATTGTTCTGATTCAAGTTTAATAAGTTTTGTAATTAAATGTCTTTCACCAAGTCACCCATGACATCTCCACAGTTACCTGAGTGAAGCTGATCTCGAAGCTCTGCTCTATTGAAAGTGCTTCTTTGCTAATTGCCCCCAAGACAAAAGCAGCAGCTGCTTCTGTTATTTCTCCTGTGTCTGTGTGGGTAATGTGATAGCTCACCTGAAAATTAAACGTTTTAGATTTTAATTTGAACAAATACATAAGAGAAACTAGAAAAAAAAATTAAACCATGCAAGTATTTTCTTTCTTCCTTGCTTAAGAAACTGAACTCCAGGGTGGGGATGGATTATATCCTCTAGAGGCTGGAGCCTCTTCACAACTGACTTCTTGATAAACCCAAGCACAGACACAACATTCATCTACTTTAAAATTAAAAGATGCTGTGCAGCATCTATTCCTCTCCCTGTCACTAGTGCACCTGAAATCATCTTCTCCCAAGCATAAATTAAATTCCAAACTCAGTCCATTGTCTGTTTTGCCACATACACAGAAGTAACACCAGGATTTCAGCCTGGCTCTGTGTTATATTGCACAGAGTTATTATTTTGTTGCAAAACAAAATTATTTTGTGTGCAAAACACATCCAAAATCGGTGCTTCTCCCATGACATTTACTTTGAAGATGTCACAATACATGGAAAGCTGCAAAGCTTCCCTGGCAGCTCTGCAGTTTGGGAATCAGAAGTGATTTGAGGGATAGATGCTTTCCATCAGTTTTGAGGAGGAAAAGGCTGCCAGACCTACCCCAAGAACTGCATTGATGCACACTTCATCCAAAACCATGGGGAGCCTCAGGACATCACTGCTGCTCAGTAGAGTCCTCATTCCATTCAGAGACTGGACAACTATGGACTGGACAGTAATATTCACCTGAAAAACAGCCTCATGTCAGCTCTGAACACGGGGTATAATTAATTTGGGCTCTTTCTGTGTTATTATGTGTGTGACCTTTCCGGGTTCTGTTCCACAGCAACAGCAAGCACTAATTCTCTGAACAACTGCTGTGTTACAAGTACTGCCAAAGCTCAGCCAAAGGGTCTGGGTTTAGATAAATAAAGATATATTCTTGAAAAGAGGGAGTTTTATATGAGAGGAATGTATCAGGCTTGAGTGTTTGCAGGCAGCTTTTTATCTTGGAGTTGCTAAGTGTCGTTACTGATAGCAAATGATGTAATTTTTTTAAAATGTAAGGATTTGATCAATCAGTGAAAAATTCCCACTGACTATAACTTAACTAGAATTTTGCCCACAGCTCTTCCAACTAATTTAGAAGGATACTTACCATCTGACTTGATTTGGGCACCTGAGGGAAAATAAAAGGACAAATTAGAGCAGTAGCAAAGCTCTGACCTACTGCACGTAGCAGTCAAGTAAAGCAGGTAAGGTTTTGTCTATTTAACTCTTTCTCATAACAATAACTTTTATATTATGGAGTTAATTGGATGTAAACCAGACTATCCAGGAAGCACAAAAAGAACTGCCACAATCCAATCCCCTCTTTTGACTCTTTGAATTATTCAAAGACCACCAGTTTAGGAAACCTGCCAGGCTGTGCTTCCCAAAGAAATTAAGAGCTTTTGTTGTCCTGTTCCACAGTTTCATGGTCTCTAAACCAATAAAAGAGAAGCAAGTATCTCTCTTGTTATACAGCACATGGATATGTAAAAATTTCCCCAAAAAATATTTCAGGGAAAGGCAGAAATGTCCGACTAAGGTCATCAATCAGGCCTGTGAAATACTCCCACAGAGCACCATTTGTCAAAGGTTTTACCTTCCTGACCTTCCAATGAACGTTTGAGTCACGTCCTTGGGAAAGGACCAAGGATTGGACTCTGATCATGAAGCAATTCTGCAGAGTTATGATGGGATCCTGAGAGCAGTGACTCATCTCCTGTCCCAGCAGGGAACACATTCCTGGGAGCTGGAGCCCTGAAGGTGATGCAGGTACAGTTTGTCACACATTTATCACCCCAAGGTGCAGCCAGCTCAGCCATCACACCGAGCTGGATGAATAAAAGTCCCTGTGAAGATTAGACTCATCCTTCAGGGAACAGTGCTATTTCTGACTGGGATGGGAGTGAGCACCACTGCTAAAGTTCTGTTTATCCATAGCTGGGGTGATGGATGAAGTCTCTGGAGGCATCACACAGCCCTGCAGCCACACTAAAGGCAGGAAGAGCAGCACTCCCCACTAAGCACGGTGTGTGTGGAGCACCAGTGTCCTGCTGGGAGATTCCAGGAATCCCCAACACTCCTTGGATCTGCTGCTCAGGCCCCAAACATTGCTCTCACCCCAGCTCTCACCTCAGCTGCTCGTCCAATGATTCCATGGGGATGGGGTTTTCAGTAGGACCCGCGCTCCCAGTGCTCCCAGTAAGGCTCCCTCAGTCACTGGTTTGCGGTTTCTTTTGCCGGCAGCTCCACCTGCTGGCACTGGGAGAGCTCCTGCTCTGCCCCGTCACCGCCCTGTCCCCAGCGCCATCACCTTTGTGTTGTCACATCCCAGCCCAGCTCCCTTTGGGAAGGGAATCTTCCCACAGAGCATCTCCAGCAGCTCCTCAGCCTCCTCCAGTTCCTGCCTCTGACTCTTCCTGACAGCCAGCGTGCTCTGGGCAGAGCTCTGAGCTCTCCCCAGCTCAGCCACTGCCTTGGCAAGCAGCACAGGGATAAGGGGTTATGGACTTTTCCACTCAGGAAAGGGAATTCATCTTTAAATCAAACCCACCCAGCTGCTGGAGCCTGACCCCAGCCACTCTTATTCTTTTCTGGTCCTGCAGCCAACAAGAATTAATTTTGGGAGGACATGGAGACACTCAAGCCCTTCTGAGGCAGGGTTTTCTCCACTTCTCTCACAGCAGGAGGATCAAAAGCCAACATTTGGGAGCAATCCTTGGCTGATTTCAATGAGATCCTGAAGGAGCAGAATGATTCCACCTGTGAGGGTGTGAACTGCTCAGTGGGCTTTCCTTGCCTTTGGGAGCTTTGGAATCTGTGAGCAGCCTGGAAGGAGTCTTTAGGCAGTTACTCACTGCTAATTAAATTAATTTTAAAGTAATTTTTTTAAAGTAATTACATAAATTAAAATAAATTTAATGATGAAGAGGTTGCTGTTTCTTTACAATCCTCAGCTTCTGGAAGGAGCCATCAGGTTAAGGTATGATGTATTTCAGTTTCATTTTTTCATGACTGATTTGTCTTCATGAATATCCTTACAGGGGATTTATTTATACAGAAGACATCATCCCCCAGGTGAGAAAGGGATGAAAAAGGAGGAAAAGCTTTGAAAAATAACCCCAGATTGGATTTCAGCAGGCAGGATCCAAAGAAACTTGCTCTCAGTCATGTTCTTTGGGAGAATAAAGAAGGCTGTGCCTGCCCCCACTATCAAAAATTGAAACTTGGAGGAAAGGGGCAGATGCAAAGGATTAAACCTGACAGGTTCTTCTTTCAGTAGAAAGTTTTATCAACTCTTTAAAACTCAGCTTTCTTAGAATTATGTGTTCTGGTAAATGGGCTTCTTGGAAAAGCCTGAACATGCACAGAAACCTAAAACTGCTCTAGCTCAGTGCCACAACCTTGGCTCTTCAAAACTATTATTTTTTACTTTATCTTTGAGTGTATTATTTATATTTGGCTAAGCAGAGAGCAGCAAATGCTTCTGTTACCAAAGTTTGAAGTAAAAACATTCCCAAAGGAATTCTTTCTGTATAAAATTCTGTTGTATAGGGAGAGGTTCCTTCCCAACTCACATTTTAAAAATACACAAATAAAACACCATATCCCTCAGTAAACAGAAGTTACTTCATTCTGCAGATGTAAAAAGATATAAAATAGGAATATTTCAGCTGTTTCAAATCATACTTACTGCCAAAATGCTGGAGTTGATATAAAACAACATGCTAAGTGCTTGAATGCTGTCACATTTTTCCACACTTACTGATCTAATGCATTTTGTGGCTTGGTTTACTAAAAACCCTGAGGAAAAAAAAAAAAAAGCCACCAAGTATCACTGGAGGAAATGAAAGAGCAATTATGAAAAGCATAAGTGAAAAATAACACAAGAACTTAGGTACAAGTAAAATTGAAAGTAAATGTCATCTCTATTTACATGAGTTGTGAAGAATGAAACTTTTTATATTCTCAAAAAGTGCTATGAGAAAAAATATTAATTCCTCACAAGTAGAAAAAGCTTCACAAAAATGACTCAATTTTGGAATCTCATAAGATTTTTTTTTCATTCACAAGAGACTTCAGTCCTGTAATCACCACCATGACCGTTATGAGATCACATTTAATGCTGACAGTGAGGTTTGGAAAATGCAGGTGTGGGTTTGGTTGTGTTTTTGGGGTTTTTTTTTGGCTCCACCTCAGCAGATTTTCAGGAAATTGTGGGAAAGGTTAAAATGCAGAGCTCAGCCTGCAAATCTGATTTGTGAGAGGAACCCCTGGGCAAAGAGAAGCTGCCAAAGCTGCCCAGGCAGGGCTGGCTTGGTGCAAACCCCTCCTCCCTCAGGGTGTCACCCTTGTACTCTTTGATTAAACCAATCATGGCAAACAGGACCTTTTATTGTTGGATAAACAACCCTTTAACAGGATTCTCAGGGATTTGTATATCTCACTTTGAATGTTTAATAGAGATGAAACGCAATTTCTATTTTATGTCTTAAAAAAAACCAAACAAAACAGAGAACAGAAGTGATTTGAAAATCATCTGTTTATGAACCTTTAGCTGAAACCTCCATGGGGACTGTGCCAGCTTTCTGATTGACTAATCTCAAGCCAGAGCAGAATAGTAGAAAGCAAAATAAAAAATAAAAATGGGATTCAAGTGCATTTTCCAACCTGCAGGATTTGCATCAGAGCACCAAGAAGAGACAACAGGACTTGGGAGCCTTAGAAATGCATCCTCTGTCTGCACAGGAGCTCCATACTGCCAAATAAAAACCACAGTCAGGTACACAGGTGGCATTTTTTTAACAACAAATATGAATAAAAGCAGTATTTATTTCCACAGAAATTCTGCTTTGTGCAGCAACTCTTCAGCCGCAGCTTTATGTCGAAAATAGCAAAAAAAAAAAAAAGTGACTTGTTTTTGAAAGATCTTAAAAATCTAGTTCACTTTTTAAGTAATTAAACACAAACCATTAATTTTTTCTTTTCACATTTCTGTATTTAAAGATCAATATAAATTTTGCTTCTTCCAGCAGAACTGCATTATTTAAAAGCAGATGCAAACAACGCTGATTTATTCTTTCTGGAATAATCTAATACTAATTGCATCAAATATGATTTACCTCCTATTGAATCAGAGATCATTTACCTCATATCTGGAAGTTTCATTTGCATCAGGGGGATTTTGTGCTTCTCTATCCAAATCCCAGCTGTCAGGCTCAGCACTGAAAGTAGCACCTCCAAATTTGTCAAGCAACTGATCAAAATTTTCAGGAGTTGGGATTTCAGGGGATTTGAGGTACAGGGCTTGTTTGTCTGTCAAAATATTTAAAGAATGAGATAATTTAAATTAAAAAAAATATAAAAACAATACTTAATAACAATGAGACAACTTTCAACATGATTTATTTAAGTTGCTAAATTATTTACAAAAAAACCCCCACCCCAAATTATTTTGGTCTTTTAACAGAGAAGACCAAGAGTAGCAGATGTTTAATTCCATTTTCACAAGTGAAGGGATCACAACATAAGGACTGTGAGCAGACAGAATTACCAGTTTCCTGAGAGGTTTAAATCAATAAAAATAGTTTTAAATTCAGTCTTTTTCTGGTACCTAAAGAGCTTACAAAAAATAACACCACAATGTTTAATATTGCCTACAACTCTACTTACAGTTTGTAGCATGAATGCAGAAAATGCTGGGATTGACTTGGTCAGTTAATTTAAATATCCTTTCTGGTGGATTTGCTTCAACATCAAGAGAATACACAGCAGCTTTCTGACTACACAGCTGGCTGTCACCTCTGCAAAGAAACAAAATAAATGAATAATCCACTAGAAGTTAGTGTTGACCAGATTTTAAAGCTCTTTTCATCTGAGGCAGCACCAGAAAAATTTAAAAAAATGAAATTACTGAATTTAACACAATTTGTAGAACAGTTGTGCATCCTTAGAAGGTTCCTATTGTTTTACACTCTGTGCTTAGTCATAAATAATAGAGAATTCTCCCATATGTTTTATTCAGCAGAGGAAACTGAGCAGCAACATGAAGGAGGGTAAAAAACAGACTGGGGGAGAGAAAACCAGTAATAATATGAGAGAGAAAATGCCAAACTGGGTGGGATCCAGATGGTTGGGGCCCCAAAAATGCAGGGCTGCACCACAGGCCACACACAGCTCAGCAGAACCTTGATTTCTTGGGATGTCAGAGCAGGAAAATAATAATATTGAGATAATATTCCTTTTGAGTGGGGAATGGGAAAAAATCCCACTTGAGATGCGAGTAGGAATTTGTGGATTAGTGAAAGAAATGGCAGAGGGAGGAACAGGAGGTGAAATAACCCAGCCTGTCCTGGAAAAGTGTTTAAAGCTGTGCCAGTTCAGAGCCTGGGAGCACTGCAGTGCCCCACATGCTACAAACAGCAGCTGATGATCCCTGTGAATCTTGGATTTAGCAGAACAGAGCACCTAAGGACAGGCCCTGGAGAAAAGAAATGACTTCTAGAATTTTTGAAGCCTGGAGTTAAGTTCTTCTGTGAGGTGAGTCATTTGTTAATGGATCCCATCATAAATCAAACCCTTCTGCTGCTGTTTCAGAGGCCTCGTGGCCAAATTAACACAAATATGCAAATGCAGATAAACTCTGATGTAAATAATGAGAAACACAACACCTGCAGACACTGAAAATCCTCTGGCTTTTCATGCAAAACTAACGTTTAACACAAAATAATTCGGACAAAGAAACACAACTTTATCTGAGGCATTTCTGGTTGACAAAGGCAGCACAGTCACCCGAGGTAATTAAAGTGTCACTCAGGAGGGCGTTGATTAGACCTTTCTGATCTTTATAAATATCTCTAAATGCAGGAGCAGGAGTCTTTGTGTGCCAGAACAATAAGAAACCACAGTCTGGCACGACTGCTAATTCAAATTCCAAAGCACCAAGAATAAACCCCAGCTCTCAGATTGGCATAATTTATACAGAAGGTGGGTTGAAAAGCTGCACTTATTGTTCTGAGAAGTCACCAAGAGTTTTTTGGGGATTTTTTTGCACATTGTGATTTTGAAGTGAGCTTTCTTAACTCCTCTTTGAGAAGATAAAATTGGGTAAAGGTGTTTTCAGATAAACTAAATAGCAAAGAAACAACTCTTGGCTTTACTTTAAAGTTACATTTTAGTGTTTGTGAGGTGGCAGCGGGGGAGCAGGGATGTAAAATTAGGGTCAGAAAAATGCTCACAATATTTCACAAGCTCTGAATTGATTAAGTGAGTAGCTGATATCATAAATGTAATCAAAGAGGTTACTGATAAATTTACTGATAACATCTGGTGATCTACAGAAGTGGCCAGATTGGTCCTGTGCTGTCAGGTTTTTTTTTAACTTCCAGACACTACATGGATGAAAATCTAAAGATGCATCATTGTTCACCCCAAAAAAAACCATCACCACCTAAATGCCCACAGAGAGGAGCACAGTGAAACAGGAAGGAAGCAAGGAACAGGAGGAAAGAGGAAATAAGTGGGAGAAAAGAGTGTGGGAGGTGGATTTGCTGCTCTACCTGCTTGGGGCCAGAGTGCAGGAGGTGAGAGAAGATCAGGATGGCAGCAGGGAGGGGTGGAACTGCTCAGAGCAGAGCACAGGCAGCAAATGAAGGAAGATTTTGTGTTTTCTGGTCATTTCTGCACTCACGTGACCACGGGGACCGAGCAGGTGGTGAAGAGGCTGAAATCCTCAGCACTGCAGTCGGGGTCACAGCAGCAGTTGGGGTCACACTGTGCCACCAGCAGGTCACAGCCACACAGCCTGGCAACTGCAGCAGGGAGAGCAGAGCTGAACAGGGACCTGCAGCGTCCCAAACATTTCCATTTTTCACATGAGAGCTGAACAGGCACCTTACAGCATCCCAAACATTTCCATTTTTCACATGAGAGCTGAACAGGCACCTTACAGCATCCCAAACATTTCCATTTTTCACATGAGAGCTGAACAGGCACCTTACAGCATCCCAAACATTTCCATTTTTCACCTGAAAGCTGCACTGGGACCTGCAGTGTCCCAAACACTTCCACTTTTCCCTGTTGTTTTTTTGGTTTTTTTTTTTCACTTCACCCTGGTTTTCACAATGGTCAAAATTCTTCTCCAAATTCACTGAAGTCATTTTTAAAAGCCATCTTTGCTGCTGCTGAGCAAATCTGTTTGGAACATGTGGACTAAAACCTGTTCCCTGAGAAACGAACCCCCAGTTCAGCAGGGATTTTTGGAGGTGTGAAAATCTACTCAGATTTATCCTTCAGAGGAAAAAAATGAGAGATACAAACAAGGTGTGTTTATCTGCTTGTTTCAGCTTATTGGGAAGGAAAATAAAACATTTTGGAAGAGCAGAGAGATGTTTCCAAGTATTGAGGACGTTTCAGGGTCCAGGAATACATTTCCCTGATGTGCCAACACAACCATTGCTGACTTCTTTGAAAGTGTTTTTTCTCTTTGTTTTTAGATACTGTGAAATATTCTAATCACAGACAGAGTAATTGCTAATAATTCTGTAAAGTGGCTCAAAAATACACTTGGTAACTTCTTCAAACTCTCTGAGGTCTTTGAGTTTATAAATTCAAAGAACAGATGTTACTCTGCTGAACTGTTCATGAGAGTTGCTGTTCTCTATTTAATCTAGATTTAAGAATAGCACAGAACGAGGAAAATTGAGGCCAGTGTTTTATAGGAAAGACATTCAAAGAATATTTTCACAATTAATTCTTTTATTTCACTTTGGCTGCTGCCTGTGGCTGCCTGGATGTTCTCTGACCACCTGAACAGTATCCAGGTATTTCCTGGAATCTCTGAAGTTCTGACTGTTCTGTTGGCTGAGCTTAGCCCCGGATCCTCAGCTCACCCTGTAAACAAGAGAAGTTTCAACACGGATGATTAGATTGCAAGGTTAGGTCTGTGATTTCCGAGATTTTTATTGAGATTAGGGATTTCAGACCCTTTCCCCTAAGGAGGCACCAGCAGTTTTGCTTGGCAAGGAACCCGTGGAAAGCTCAGCTGAGGGCAACACCACCGCGATATAAAAGTGTAGCCAATTCTAGAGCGGAAAACACCTTCTGAGAACACAGTAACGGAACTTTGGGAGCTCTGTTTTTATGACAATGTATCCACAGCGCTGGGGCAGAGCGCGCAGCCAGCTCGGGGAGCTCTCCGAGGGCATCCAGGGCCAGCTGGGAGCTGCACTCTGTGCTCCGAGCAGCGCTGGGCGGGCAGGAGCCCCTGCCCTCGTCCCCCGAGCCTCAGGGCTGTGCCATGCCCGGCTCTGCGATGTCCCTGCCGTGCCCAGCGGCTCCGAGCCTCGGCCGCAGAGAACCCCAGAGATCCCCGCTTGTGCTAATCCCGGCGCCGCAATGGGAAGGGGAGGTCAAAAGCCGAATGCCCGAGGGAGGCCGCGAGCAGCGCTCCCATCATCCGGGGAGCGCCGCCGGTGCCCAGCAACGCCCGCAGGGCACCCACCGTCCGTGACCGGGGCCGGCGCGCTGCGGCCCCGCGCCTGTGCGGCATCGTGAGTGTCTGCGGGCTCCGCCGCCGGCTCTTCTGCCCCGAGCGGCGGCGGCGGAAGGAGGAGGAGGATGAGGAGAACGAAGAAAGCCCCGGGCCCCGGCGGCGCCGCCATGGCGGCCGCCCTTAGCAACGGCGCGTTGCTAGGGAGCGCGGGGCGGGACGGGAAGGGCGAGCCCCCCTCTCGCGAGATTTGGCGGGCTGAGG
>VXBU01016268.1:79862-107874 GCA_013400315.1 Bombycilla garrulus
GGTGGCTCCCCGCGTTCCTGGCGCTCGGCTGCTGGGCGCCCCACGCCATGTTCTCGGTGCTCTCCTACGGCAGGCTGGTGGCGCGGGCGGTCCTGGGCGGCCTCTCGCAGACGGACTCCCGCGACTACAGCCTGGTGACGGCCAGCTGTGGCTTCGGCAAAGATTTCCGCAAGGGCATCCTCAAGAAAGGCATGTGCTACGGGGATGACGCCTGTTTCGTGGCGCGGCACCGCACCGCGGATGTGCTGGGTAAGTGGCCGGGCCGGGGGCTGAGGGGGCTTCGGCCTCGCGGGGTGACCCCCCCTCCTTCCTGGAGCCGCACATGGCGAGCGGCTCGGCCGCCGGTCTCAGACAAAGGAGCTGCTTCTGCCTGTCAGTGTCACCATGAGTTCGCTTTTTTAGCTTCCCGGGGAAGCTCTCGTGTTCTTTGTTGCAGCTCTGCCCGGCTTGGGGGTGCCGGGTGTCCGGGCCCAGCCTGGGCGTTTCACCAGTGGCTGCCTGCAGGTTTTTTTGCCTCCAAAACTCAGAGAAGCAGCTCCCAGTCTGTCTTGAAAACCTGACCGAGCCCCCGTGTACATGCATTGCATTGAAACAAGCAAGATCCCTTGAACAGGCACTTCCTGATTTTAACGCGTGCAATGTCCTTGTCAAGTGAAAGGCAGAGTGACATTGAAACTGGAATCAAATGTCAAACTTCGGTGTCGTTGTTTGTTCTGGCCTGATTGTGCTTTCTGGTTTAGAATCACGGGCGAAATGAATCTTGAGGGTTCAAATTTTCGAAGTAGTGAATAATTATGAATAATCAATAGAATCTTCAGTCTGTGGGCAGCATTGCTTTTGACAGTGCTTTGACCTTTCTCCTGTGTACTCAAGGTTGAATTTGGCTGACTAACACTCTGCACAAGTTCGTTGTGGTGTAACTTACCAGAAGCAAATTTTCACCAAAACTTTGCCACTTACAAAAAAGCTTCCTCCTCCCTGCCCCTGTCTGCGGTTTTGTTTTATTTTGGGGTTTTTTTGCATTTATTTCTTTTAAACCGATGGGGTTGCACTGTGCAGTCTGATGCTGTGGAAGTGCTTGGTGGTTTTTCAGTTGGGTGCTGTCATTGTAACTTGGTTGCCATTTAGCAGAGCCGAGATGTTTTCCCCAGGAAGCTGCAAGTTGGTGCTAGGTAACAGTTATTGCTGCTTTTTCTCCAGGGAGCTGTTACTGTAAGAGTGATGCCACAGCTTTCAAGATGTGGAAGATTGGTGGGTGCATTTTAGACACTCTGCATCTTCTCTGTGGTGGTGCTTCTTCCAGATAAACTTTTTGGGATTAGAATTAGCTGTTGGACACCCTTCCTTTAGCATGTGACTACCCCTGGCTGCCTTTAAAGTTCATGCTAGGCTAGCACTGATAAATAACTGAGCAATTGGTGTTTGCCCTTAAGAGAAATGCTGGATCTCCTGTACTTTGAAGTGGACTCTTGGTGTGGGGAAGGGACAGATTTAGCCCCATTTGATGATATTTAGGGGGTTTTGGCCATACTTGGTAATTACTGTATGTGGACCTACAGTTTGCCTTGTGTTCTGCTGGAATCAACAGAGTTGCATTTCTAAGTTGGTCTTTGCATTAATTTTCATGGCAACTTGGAAACAAACAGAACTGTAGCTCCACTTAAGGATCAAATAGCAAAGAAAGCAGCGACCCAGGATGTCTACAGTACCAAGAAGCAAATAATTTAAATAGAAAACCTGTTGGTTTGTTTGATTTTGGGATTTCTCCCCTGGTAAAGCGACTTTATGCTTTTTTAATACACATACTGAAAACATAAAATCTGTCTACTTTCTGCAAAACCAGGAATATTCAGGTGGGTTTTGATGCTTCTAACTTGATGTTTTTTCTTCTTCATCTGGAGCTCTTAGGTGTACAAACAGCAGTTTTCTCCCAGTTTCTGCTGCTGGGATCATCTCTCAACCAGCCCTTTTGCACCTTTGTAGAAACAGTTTCAGCACCACCAGTGTTTTCCTGTCCTCAATTCCTCTTGCTCCTATCACAAATGATTTTCCTTAATGATTTTTTTTAAGAGCCTCATAAATTTTGTGCTGCCTCAGTACCTAACTTTGCACCTCAACAAAACTGCCTGAGCTGCATTGTTGAGTTTCAAACTTCATTTTTTGACATTTAAGGAAGAAGCTCACGTGGTTTGAGCCAGAGTGAACGCTTGACACAGTAAATTTCAAGTGTATCACTTGGAGTGAGTAGTCATCAGTGACAAAGATAATTTATGTAAAGTTCCTCCGTGCCAGTGTTTTCTAGAACCAGGGTATTATGGAAAGGCTGCCTGTGTGGGATGGGTTGGGTGTGGTGGAGCAGTGAAAGAACTACTCCCAGCTTTTGGCATGAGTGCTTGGGGATTCATTTTCTTAGGTCAAACAAGAGTTGACTTGGCAGCGTGTTTATAGCAGAATCAAAATGCTAAACACTTCTTTTGTTGTATGTGTGCTCTATAGTTCAAAGGCTGAATGTTTAATTTATCCTTTCACAGTAAAAGCAGCAGAAGGCTGATGAAAATTCAGGTTATTCCCAGTCCTCCCATGGTTGTTCAAGGCTTGATAAGGCCTGCTGCTGGTTTACTTGAATCCTTAAGGGTTTTGTCTTTCATTTTTGCTTTTATCTGGAACATACCTGTCAATTTGGTGTATTTCCTTCGCGTTCTGAGCACAGGGAGAAACAAGAAGCTCAGAACAGGAGTTTTTCCCTAGGGATCACCCTAAGGAAAGGAAATAGCTTTATTGCTAATGTTAATCTCTAGAGCTTTACAATTCAGGCCTGTGTTTCCTTTCTCTGCTGCTCGTACCACGATGGACTTTTCTGTTCATCCACTGCCAGTGTCTTGGGTGTTCGGATCCTCAGAGTATTGAAATCTCTCTCAGAGATCTGGGAGGCATTCTGTACTGCTTCATGTCTGATGCCTTTGGAACTTTTGAGGACAGAAATACTGTTTTTTTTTCAAAGCTGAAAACCAAAACTCTGACACCCCTGTTTATTTCTCATTAGCATGCAAGTAGGGTTTTACTACATAGGGAAAAAGCCAGATTTTTAAAATTAACTTGAACAGTTTTATAGCCATTTCACTAATTTACCAAAAGTAAATGTTAAAGCCCGGGTTTTCACCTCTAGAAATTTTGAGGTGTCACATGCTGGTGATAGTTTTTTTCCTTAATTTTGATATGTGCATTTTTTTGCTTATTCTGGCCTTATCAGGCTCCTGATGTCTTTGCTCGTTTTTTATGGATTTTCCAAGCTGTTGTGTGAGTCATTATTGAAACATTGCTGCAGCCAATGCGCATCCCGTGACAGCATCACTTATACAATGTCTGTGCTGGGTACAAGTCTGGGTGTAGCCTCTGTGGCTCCACTCTTCCAAACTATTTCTGTCCCCTGGAGTAAGGAAAAAACTGCCTGGCAGCAGGAAAATGTTTGTTCACTGCAGAGTTAAAATTTGACAGTTGTTCCGTTTGCTGCAGATCTTGATTTTTAGTTTTTGTGGGGAGGGTGCTGCAGGGCAGTTACTCTATAGTGAAAGGAGCTGCGTTTGGTTTGAAAATTTTGTCAGCAGCCTGCACAGGAGGTAGGTAAAACTGCAGAGTGACAAAGCCCTGCAATATTGTTCGTGTCACTGTCATCAGGAAAAGTAAACTTCAGCACCTAAAAGGGTTTGTAGATGAAATGTCAAGGTTGTTCTGACAGCTCCAGAGGAGGGAGGATCCTTCCTTGGCCGCCTGAAGGTTAGAGAGGACTGTGCTAAGTGGTTTATTTGGTATCATACCTATTAAAGAGATTGCTGCCTTATCACAACTTAGCACAGCAGAGGAGCCCAGAGCCACCCGCCTCCCTGGAGCCACCTTTCACCTACTGGGAGCTCCTGTGAGAGCTGCACATGTCTGACTTTGTGACAGCTTTCACATGGGAGCATCACCGCTGCATTTCTAGGGAAACTCCAGCTGGGAACCACCCCATCACCATCTGAGCACAGGGAGAAACAAGAAGCTCAGAACGGGCACTGGATGGCTTTCTGTCAGCAGAGCTGCTCCAGAGCAGCCTTGATTGTAACCTGTGAGAGTGAAACTTGAATCTGGTTATTTTTCTTTCCCACAATTTCTGCAAGGATGTTGTACACAAGTATTCTGGTCAGGATATCCAGTTGAGCAGTAGTTTTAACTGTAAATGCTGTTGGTGCTTGGTGATGGCAACCAGTTTTCTGTTCATGCACAGATGTTGGCCTGGAGGAAGAGCAGGTTCTGTCAGAAATCAGAGGGAAATAAGCACAGCTGAGCACAGTGCAGGAGGTGAGGGTTAATCATACATCAGTTGTAGGAAACATTGGAAAATTCCCCTGCTCTTTGCAGGGATTTATTTCAGAGTCTGCNATAGGAAGCATTGGAAAATTCTCCTGCTCTTTGCTGTGAATACTGAGCCTGAGATGGGTCAGGCTGGCAGGGATTTATTTCAGAGTCTGCCCCCAGTACCTGTCCTTCCTCAGCAGTTCCACAGTCACTGAACACCTTGAGAAATTAGGTAATTGGAACTAGGGAATTTTTTATAAAGCCTGCAGAAATAATTTATAGTTCAGTGTTCTCCTCAAGCTCCCCAAATGCACTGAGGGATTTTTCAGGCTTCAGTAAAATAAGGAGGAAATCTACCTGGTAAAAATCTGCTTCAGGAACAAGTGTGCTGTAGCGGGAGGGGCAAATAGATCTGAGGAACTGTTGCTTTCTTCTGAGAGTAAATGCACAATTTAATATTTCCAGTTCCGTGTTTCTCCTTCAGTTTGTTCCTCAAGATCATTGCTCACTTTGCTTTTTGCTCCTTGTGATCACTTACCCAGTCGCTCTTCCAGAACCTTTCTGTTTCGTGCAAGGGTAGTTTAAGTTTTACTGTAGCAGTGTGAATAAGTAACCTTCCCTTCTGTAACTTGTTAGCAGTCACACACAATGTGCCCTTAGGGATTTGTATTTAACTGGGTTATTTCTTTGTCAGAACCTTGAGGGGGACAGACACCCCTTGGCTCCAACAAATCCAGGGAAGCACTGAGGGTCAGTGCTGCCTTTGAGCCTTGGGCTTGCTTTACATGGAGAACCTGTCTAGGTGTGTGATTTATCCCACCACTGATAAAACCATAAATCTTATCATTTTATCTCAGTTCTGACATTGACAAATACTAGGTGTACATTTCAAACTTGCCTGGTGCAACTCATTGTACTTTTTTACCATTTTACCCTCCATATTTGATGCAAAGTTCAGTTATAAATATATCCTTTGGATGTTCTTTTAGCAGTGATTCATTGCTATTTCAGGTAAGGATCTCAAGAAATTGAAAGTTCAGTAGGATGTGCAGATTGCCTTAGAAAGTTAATTGTGGTTGCATGCAAAAGCAGCTCCTGCTGACACACTTTTGCCTGCCTGGTGCTTCTCTGTGGGATTTTTATTCTTAGCTGATGCAATATTTCAAATTATCCAGCTCTCAAGAGATTTTTTTTAGGGCAGGGTGGTACTTGTGGACTCTTGACCACATGCAGGTTAATTTACCAGCTAACCAGAACTGCCCCTCATAACATTATTTATATTAAACAGGGTTTGATCAGTATCAGGGCTTTGTTATGAACTTTCAGGCTGTTTAGTTTATATTTGCTGTGAGCCAGGCAGAACACCTGGATCTCACTCACACAAATGAGTGGTGAAAAGCAGATATTGCTGCTTTCAGCACTGGCTGGTTTTCCCTGGGCTTCTGCAGGGAACTCATGTGCTGGCAGGCAAAACAACTTCCCATTTGCATTTCAGCTGGTAAATTATCCCAGGTGCTTTTAGCATTTTGAAATCAGCTTTAACAAGTTTCACCAGCAGCATCTTCCCTGGCTCAGTTTCAGTGCTGCAGCATCAGTCAGTTATGCTTTGGCTTGTATCTTCCTGACAGGTGTTTCTCTGAGAGAGGTTTGGATATTTTGAATCTTTGAGGAGCTGGAAAAAAATCAGTTTTTGGATTGATACATGCAGCAAGTGTTTTATCTGGCAGGCATATTTCTGTATTTTCCAGCACAAGGCAGTGTGTTAACTCTGTGTTAACTCAGTGTTAACTCTGAGATTCTGAGAGATCTCTGTAATGCAGTTAAATTCTTGAGAAGTGTTTATTCTTTTGAAGTAATTTATTGTGAAATTTTCAATTGCTTTATTTACAGTGGTGCTTCGTCTGGCTGCAGGCATTGCACTGTCACGTGGGTGTTTGTGTGATTTCTGCATGGACTTAAACAGGGAACAGCCACAGAAATGTTTTCCCTCTATGAAATTTTCTCATTTACTTAATGGCATGAATGAAAAAAAAAAAACAAAACAACAACAAAAAAACCCAAGGTTTGTGTACAGTTCAATTTCAGCAATTCTCAGCCATGCAGTTTGTCCTAAATGTCCTGTGATTCCTAGCTGATAACGTGGTTAATGCTGGAACACAATGGTTCATGGCTCAAATGAGAACCTCAGTATTTGTTTAAAGGGTAATTATTTTGAACATATCCCTTATTTTTTTTTCTTGGATGAAAGCAAAGGTATTATATATAAATAGAGCTTGGCATTATTCCTTGGGAGTGATCCTGCCAATAGCAACACCTTTGAATTTTCTTTTGATGACAGAGGGAAAACCTGCTATTAATCAAAGCTGAGTTTTTAGTTTTTACTGGTTTTAGAGTTTGAAACAGTTTTGCTCCTTGTTTGCTGTATATCAAAATAGCACAAAGTTTACTTAAACTTTATTCTCATTTACATTTCATCTATTTCAGTAGCAGGTTACTCAGACTGTTTCAAAATCCCATATTCCTTTCCCACGTGAAACTGTTCAGTTTACAGGGATTGCAGAACGTGGAGTTGCTGGGTTTATTTTAAAACCATATTGAAGGTAGGACAGGATGATTAAAAGTCTTGGCCCCAAACCTTGACAAACCCCCACCTTTTCCATTTGGGGCAAGAAATAGAATTGGTGGCTGCTGGGGTTTGTGGAGGTGTCACTGAAAGGAGCCTGAATGCAGCGGTTGGGGTGGAGAGGGGAGACAGCAGAGCTGTGCTGGTGCTGTGGATCAGACTGTGGTACCAGGCAGAGCCACAGGAGCTGCTGGGGCATGTCTGGAGGGGGATTGCTTTGAAAAGCACTGGCAGAACCCACTTCAGGCTGTTTAGAGCTTCCAGAAAGCAGCCAGGAAGTCAGACAGACAAAGGATGAAGGGTGCTGCCATGATTACATGATTCACATTTCCTGCCTGGAGGAAGAAATGAACAAAGAAAGTCAGATGGCATACTCGTTTTTCCTTTAAAAATGGGATAGGTTTTGGTAATTGACCTTCCCAGGTGCTTGCTGTGGTGGCTTTCTGGTGCTCTGTGCTAAAGCTGCAGTGTTTGTGTTTCAGGGTTTCCCAACACTCATGTAGAAGGATTTTCTGGATCGCTTGAGGGAACTTCTGCCACCTTGGGAGCCAAGAGCTTGGGGCAGCATTTGTCAAACACCTTCTCACTGCATTAACCCTGTTGTCAGTGAAGCAGTGCAGAAATACATCTGAACTATGTTCATTTCAAAGGGAAGGGGAAAAAAATGTTTATCTGGTAACTTCCCATAAAGCACCATCGTTTAACCTGAAGCTGAGTTTCTGTTTCAAGTTGCAGATTTAGAATTTTCCTTTATGATCTCTTATTCTAGACTTGGCTGTGTGGCAGCAGAGAGCAGAGGGTTAATCCAGCATTAACCTGAGGTTGAGACACCTGCAGGGAGAGGATTGATCTGTTCCTGAAGAATCTAGAAAAGTCATTTCTGAGAATTCTGGGCGCTTTTTGCATGAGCTTCTTCCCGGGGACTGCTCGAAGAGGTGAATGCAGGGATCTGCATTCCTGTAACATTCTTCTGAGAAAGCAGGGGGCAAAGCAGGTGTCTAAAAGGTTGTGCACTATTTTAGGGAGAAATCTGATTAATGTTGATAGGCTGTTCAGAATCTGGCTATAACCTCCTGTCAGATTATAGTTCACACCAAGGTCGGCTCTAAACCTTCCGTCTCAGTTTCAGACCGTGTCCCATGTGAAGGGCGTTTGGAGATGAGGAAATTGAGTTTTATCTTCTCACTCACATTTCCATGCCTTTGATGATACTGGAGTTTTTTTTTTCCTGAGGAGATTGTCCTTCAGCCTAATCTAAGCACTGAAATTCACTTTTTGTGCTTTTATAGTGAACATATTTCAGCTTTACTCTGTTTTGGAAATCTGCTTGAAATGATTTGTCCCGTGCTGAGGATCAAAAAGATTTTGGGGAAAAAAAAAATACACGTAGTAACATTCTAATCTCAAATAATACCTTCAGCAGTATTTTGCTTTTATCATTAAGGCAATTAGAAGAAGTTCAAAGTTCTTGAACCAAATGACCACAAAAAATGTGTCTTCTGCTCATCCCTTTCCGTGACCACAGTCACTGTTTTCCCTGTTGCTTAGAAGCTTCCCAGGCTTTGGCAGAATTGGACTCATTTTCTGATATCCAGGTTATTTTGAATAATTGAAAATTCTCTGGATCATAGTCAGTTTTCATTCTCTTGCTTGGCTGAAGCTGTAAGCAACAAAGTCTCCTTGGAAGGGGTAGGTCCCAGCATTGTGCTGGTTACGTGGATTTTGGAAAACACTTGTAAAATGCAGATTTATTTTCTACAGAAATTGAGAACACCAAATAGAAATCATTGTCCTTCATGTGAGATAGTCTGAGAAAAAAACTGTGTTGCTGAATAGCTGGAGGAATTTCTGTGTCATTTCTGTACTAGTTAAAATGTTGACCTTCACTTTTAAAATTAATAAAATCTCTTCACTTTTAATGGACTGCTGAAAGGTTAATGGGATTGAATCCTCATCTTAACCCCAAATATCCCATTATTTGTTCTCTGGTGGAGAACATTCTCAGCATTAGACTTTTCCTTTCCTTTCAGCAATTCAGATTATATTTGGAGATTTGTGTGAGAGCTGATACCAGAAGTTATCTTAAAAATACTCCGAAATGTATTTGTTAATCAAAAATATTTTCCAGGCAGGTGCCATGCCCTGTGTTTCAATTCCTAAATATCATAAGTGACGTAAATAATTAAAGCCCTTGTTTGGAGAACCATTTCTGTTCAGGTAACTGTGGTTTTATGTTCCCTTGCAGGGGTGGCAGATGGTGTTGGTGGCTGGAGAGACTACGGGGTTGACCCTTCTCAGTTCTCAGGGACTCTGATGAGGACGTGTGAACGTTTAGTGAAAGAAGGACGGTTTGTTCCCAGCAATCCCGTTGGAATTCTCACCGCAGGCTATTGTGAGCTGCTGCAGAACAAAGTACCTTTGCTTGGTAAGACACCAGGAATATGTCACTTCAGTCTGGGTTCTGTGTTTCTGTGACACACGGGCTTGCTGAAGGGTGCTTGAACCTCCTGGCATTGTCTGCAGCAAATCTGCAGGCACTTAGCTTCTCTTGATTAACTGAAAACATAGAAATGCAGTCGCCTTGGTGGCATCCTTATTTTCTCTGGAGCTGTTTTAATAATTTAGTAATGTGGGGAGTGTTGATGTGTGTGTATTTATATAGAAAATAAAAGGCTTTCTGTGGGAAGGGTGAATTCACCAGAGTTTGCAGAGCGAGTTCTGCAGTGGAACACGCTGTGCACATGTGCTCACTCTGTATTTTATATGTATAAATAACTGTTCTCTGCTCTGAAAACTCTTCGTGGTACTGCTTGTGGCTTTCTGCTTCAGTTATGCAAGGAGAAATATTTTCTGAGGATGATTGGATGTAGTTCTGCTCATTCCTGGCCTTACTCTGCTCCTGTTGCCTTTTATGTCCAGTGCACTCAAACCCCAGTTGGTTGACTTGAGTAATTCATATCGTACAATCTCTGGTAGCATTATTTTTATAAATCTTTGTGGGGGGATTCATTACAGATCATTTTGAAAGCCAGCTGAAGTAGATGCTTCACATACTCCGTGTCAGCATTGATGGGACACAGGGCATTCAGCTGCCTGGGGACTGGGAGCAGACAGAGAGGCCACAGAGCTGACAGCTCTGCCAAGGGGACATTTCTCTAAAGGGCATGAGACCCTTTCTGCACCAAGAAAGTGTTTGCCCTGCACAAAATGCATGCAGCTCACCTGACCTCCAGCTCCTGTGCCAGAGCAGTGCTGTGTGAGCTATATTTAACTTGTGTGCTGAGCTGGGAGCAGATGTTCTCGCCTTATAGCCCAAAGAATAGGTTGGAACCTCAGGAGTGACCTTAAGTGTCACCAAAATAGCAGTGGGCAGTAATTACATTAGGATTTGGTGTGTTGAATGGTGCTGATTTGTGCAAAGCAGATGGAGCTGTGAGTGAGCTCCGAAGTGGGGCACTGGTGAGAGCTCTCCCTGTTCTCCCTGTGCCTTTCCTCGGCTGGGCTTGACCTTTGCAGGGCTGAGAGCAGCGTGTGCTGAGTCACAAGATCTGCATTCCACACGTGGCCTCCTGGTTACACTCTGCTAATAGAGTTAGAATTTGAAACTAATGATCCTTAGTGGTTCTCCTTTAACTGAGAATAGGATTTTGAGAAGGAGGAATAAAAGCCTGGAATTACCACAGCAATGAGCATTTGGTGTTTATTTAAAAGGGACAGGAGAAGGCTTCATTAAGGAGGATTCATTGGGCAGTAATTTCTCCTTGCTTTAAGCCTGGATACTTGGCTCATCAGGATAGAATCCAGCAAATAATATAAAATAAAACTGAAATGGGAGGAAACTGTGCCATTTATTTAATCACTCTCGTGTTGCAGCACAGTTTTGGACACTGTCACATGTAAAATCAGGTTTTTTTCCAGAGATCCTGCTTTGACTTAACATCTTTTAAGGACAGAGGAGAACAGATTGAGGGCAAGTGCATTGCAGGGAACTGTCTGTATTAGAAAGGGAATTGTCTGGAACAGGCAATGCCTGGAGCCAGCTGGACTTCTGCACTAGAGAGCTTGATCCTAAGCTTTGCTCACTGCAAATTTGTGATTTCTCCAGCATGGAGCTGTGCTTGGAAAATCCCGGAAGAGCATGAGGGTAGAAGGAGAGGACAGTTCATGAGCTGGTGATGTGGGGCAGAAGTGCTGTCGCTCTATTTCCCCGTCTTGGGGACTGAAAGGACTTGTGGTGGCTGTGCTGTCCTGTCCTGAATTGAGGGATTGCTGTTTGCAGTTGAAGGACTTTAGGTTTCTTTGCAATACAGCATTTTTGTGGCTTGAAACCAAGCACAGTTGGTGGCTACTTCCCAGTGAATGAATGGAGAATTCCTCAGTGCCCTCAAGCTTGGCTGGGATAGTTCCAAGCACAGTTGACATCATGTTTCTGCTATTACCTTTAATTTGGAATAGCATTTGTCTCTGAAACGTTCTTTTTCTTAAACCTGTGGAGTTGGTGTCCTGAAGATGTGACAGGATTGTTATTTTTTTAAACCTGCAGCAAGCTCTGCAGAGGAAAAGCATTTCATGTTCTGAGCAGAAAAATGCAGCAGGACCTAATACTTAATTGCAAACAGTTCCTTACTTGGTGTGGTTTATTTACAGCTGATGAGTGAAACTGTGTGGAGAGCTCCTAGCATTGTATGGATGCTGCTAGAATTCTATTATCTCCATGATTTTGGAATTTCAGTATTTTATGTGAGTTCTGTGAATCCGGTCCTATAGCAGAAAGTGCTGACATATGTGGGGATGGAAAACTGTAAATAAAGCCAAACAAAACAGGTATTCGTCAGCATAATGTGTTTACCAAAATCAAAGCAGGAAGAGTAAATTCCACACAAAAATCATAGTTTATACTGCAAAGATTTCTAGCATTTTGCTAGTTTTATTTCATATTAATTCTGGCATTGGTGAGTATTTCCACTTCTCGTGGCTTTTAAGCTTTGATGAATGTTGTAATGCTTGAACTGTTGATCAGACCAGTGAGAGAAGAAGCAGTTTGTGCAAGGCTGACTGCAGTCCCTGTGTCTGCAGGGAGCAGCACAGCCTGCATAGTAGTCCTGGACAGATCAAGTCATCGTTTACACACAGCCAACTTGGGAGATTCTGGATTTTTGGTGGTCAGAGGTGGAGAAGTCGTCCATCGATCCGACGAGCAGCAGCATTACTTCAACACTCCCTTCCAACTCTCAATAGCTCCACCAGAAGCAGAAGGAGTTGTCTTAAGTGACAGGTAAGGGGGAAGAAAAACCTTAATTTTTAATCTGTGTGTGTGTGACCAGCTCCCAAAAAATTGCATTTTTGCTGCTGTGGGGCTCTTGTGTAGCACACAGGATATAAACACGTATCCAGCCACCCTCCCTCTTGGGTAACATGAACATTTCTCACTTTGTGCTTAACTTTGTACCTGTTCCAGTCTGGATTTACTGTGGCATATTCCCCTAGCCATGGGCTTGTTCTGATCCATGGGAAGATGTCACCCACTAGAGCTGCTGTGTGGACAAGTGGCCAGGCTTCCCAGCAGAGCTTTGGTTCCAGTTTTGGAGCCTGTGCTCCCTTGGGACTGTTTGGAGTAGCTAATTTAGATATCTTGGCACTGAGGTTGCAAGTGCTTGAAGAATAGAGCAGAGGGACATGTGACTGTAACTTGTGTTTCCAACTTGCTGTTTCCAGCAGCATATTGTATTTGACCAAAACCAGCAAAAAAAAAAACCAAAAAAAAAAAACTGTTTGGCAGAACACCAAGCTGGGAATGAGAGTATGAGGAAAGGACAATCTGTTCACAGAAATGAGTTGTTTCAAAGGCAGGCTTGTTCTTATGTCTTCCCTTAGGAATGTCAGGCTGATCCATCCTGACTTTATGAAGTCTCACCAGTAATATGAAATAAAAATAAACAGCTTTCAAATATGTGTTAAAATGCAGCTTTTAAAATGTCTCACTCATTAAAGTGGTATCCCTCAGAAGGAGGTGGTAACAGGATCTTCAGAGAGTGGCCATGGAATAAAGGGAATGCAGCAGGCAGCTGAGGGTTTGCACTCAATGAGCTTGAGTCTTTTCCAGCCTAAATGATTCCATGCAGTAAAGGCTGAGACTTTAATCCAAAAAAATAGCTCTTTTTGAAAGTGTTGGTTAAGCTGTTGAAACTCCTGACCATTCTTGTGTGTGGTTTTATTTCTTCATCCTGCAACTGCTGAGAGGAAGCCAGGGTAGGACTCTGAAATTAGAACCTTTCAGTAATTCAAGCTCTTTGTTAGACTAAAATTAAATAATCCCTTGAAATTCCAGAGCTGTAAAAAATCTTTAATTAAAAAATCTTTAATTTTTTTTCTGAGATTCTCTATTATCCATAGGAGGACCATAAAAACAAAGAGCAGAAGGATAATTGATAATGTCCAGTGGAAGTCAGGGAAGCCAAGTAATCTGACTCATCCAGTAATAAGGAAAGCACAAGATAAATGTGCTCCCACACTTCAGCTCTGAATCATGATTACAGCTTTCTGGCTGGTTCCTGCACTGTTCCTGACGTTAATTAGTACTCTGCTCCTTGTCGAAACGCTTCTCCTGTCCTTTTTTATTTGTTGTCCCAGTTCAGTGATGAATTTGGCTATATATGGGCACAGGCAGGCAATCTGAGCTGCATCAGCCCTCCTGAAGCCACACAGCAACTGAGCAAAGCAGCTCCTCTGTGTTTTGGAAGAGCCCAGTGGCCTGGGATGCAGCGATTTCTCCTTTTTACAGACCCCTGAAGAGTGTTTAAAAATGAAAGGTTTGTTATGTTGCTTCTGAGAATCAGATTTTGCAGCAATGTTCGTGCCCAAGCCGGGTGTTTTGTCCTCTTGGGGTTGTGTAATGTGTCAGACACGAGCATTCCAACAGACTCTGGGCTCCTGGTGGTGATTTCCAGGCATGTTTCATATTCCATTGAATCAGAAAGTGATTCAGAATCCTGAAGTGTTTGGGCCAGGCCTGTTACGAATCGTTCTTTCAAGTATCACTCTTACATCTTCAGGATGAGCAGAAGGAAGCCCTGAGCTGCCATTCTGCTTGCTGGTTTCCATGGAGACACACTCCTGAAGCAGATCAGTTTGCAGGATTGTTCATGTGGGAATTGTAACTGCAAATTCTCGTGTGGGAGCTGGACCAGGCCCTGTTTGCAGCCACAGGCCTGCAGTGGGGCTTTCCTGCCAGCCCATCCTGCTGCTGAAGCTGCACAGGGAGTGCTGATTCCTTTCTCCTGCACAGCTCCCGAAGAGCAGGGAAGTGCAGCAGCTGTGGAGGTGCTGTTGGAGTTGTTTGGGGTCTGTGTGAGGAGTTCTTTAACCTGTGTCCCTTTACCTGTGTCCCTCCCCAGCCCCGAGGCTGCTGACAGCACGTCCTTCGATGTGCAGCTCGGGGACATCATCCTGACAGCCACGGATGGACTGTTTGACAACATGCCTGACTACATGATCCTGCAGGAGCTGAAAAAGCTCAAGGTGGGTGTGTGTGGCCTCAAGCTCTCACATCTGTGCTGGCCAAACCTTTGCACTTACTGCCTTTGCTTGTAATACCCAAACCTTTGTGATTTGTATAAAAACCCCACCACAAAGAAATCCTTATGAGGCTTTTCAGGTAATGCCCGGGTGAGCAGTGCAAGGGACAGTGACCCCAGAGGGGTTCTCTTGGATCTGCATCCAGGCTGAATCCAAGAGCAGCAGCTTGGGCATAAATTTGCCAAGTAACAGCTGATTCCATGTCAGTAACTGGTGAGGGAAGGAGGAGACAGCAGGTGCTGCCTTTGGCCACACCCTGCAGGTTGGAGATGATACACAGGAAAACAGAGAAACCTCTCCTGGCTTACTTGAGGGTGAGCTTACACTTAAAATAACTTTAGGCTTCTCTAACCAGTAATTCTGACATAGTATGGGCTGTCTCAATTGTGGGTTGCACGTGCTTGAAAATCTTCAGTGTTCTGTAAGAAAAAAATCCTGTCAACTTTTCCACATTAGTGACCACAGATGTTCTTTTTGAATAGTAAGAATACATTAAAATACTTTAACTTGGCTGAGAACATTTAGCCTCAGGCTATTTACTTACAGAAAGGAAAGTACACTTAAGGAGATATCAATATGTATAAACTCCTTGAGGAAACTATTTTGCTGTGAAATGCAAATAAGAGAATTACAGTGTGGTTTTAAGAGAATTTGGCCTCCTGTTACCCTGCAGCCCCACAGGTCACTAATGTGTCACTGGGGCTGCACAGCCTTGTCTGTGCACAGTCAGGCCTGGCCCCTGGAGCTGGAATTCCCTTGTGGAAGAAAAGCTGGGCTCCACCTTTTGGCGTGTTTGGGGAAGGCACTGGAGTTCCCCAAGAGGTTCAGCCAAAAGTTAATCACATAAATGCCTGCTAATTCCCAAACCTGCGGGGAAGGCTCTTGAAATGACAAGGCATTTAAAAATGGTTACAGACAAAAAGAGCAGTGGTTGTCTGTCATGTTGGCTTGAGTGAGAAAAGCCTGGGAGGAAAGCAGCAGAATTACTGAAACAGGGAAAAAAAAAGTCCTTAAAACACAGCCTGGAGGTGTGTGTGCTCTCAGTGCATTTTTCTCATCTGACTTGAAGTGCCCCTTCTCCCTGAGGGTGCTCTTGCAGTTGGGTGAGAGAGCCAGAGGTGCGAGACTTGCACTCCAGATAAATCCAATACTTCAGCAGAGCCTGCTTGGGTGGGAGGGAAGGTCCCTGCAGAGGCAGCTGACAAATGCCCTGTTCCCTTCAGGTGACTTGGTTCAGTCTGTTTTGAGTATTATTCTTCTAAGCTTCTAAATTCTGGAAATCCTCCAAACCCAAGTCTTGAGCTGCTGCTGGGGATTTGAGGTCTGGCCGTGCCTTGTGAAGAGTCACCGTTGTAACCCAATTTCCAAAGCCTAAAGAACGAGGGTGGCTCTGTTTGCAGTGAGTGATCTCCAAACTCTTTTCCTCATGAATTTAGAACTCCAACTACGAGAGCATCCAGCAGACTGCCCGGAGCATTGCAGAGCAAGCCCACGAGCTGGCCTACGACCCCACGTACATGTCACCCTTTGCACAGTTCGCCTGTGACAACGGATTGAATGTCAGAGGTGAGAGCTTCTCCTCCTCCCACTGCTGCTGTCTGGGACACATCTTCAGCAGAGTGAACTTCTGCTGTTCCAAAATCCTGTAGGCAAACAGAGCAGTGGGAAATGTGGTTGGCAGGAGAGCACCAAGCTCGTGTGGGATTTGGCAAAGCCCCCGGGGCCATCCCAGGCCCGCCAGAGCAGGAGCCTCCCGTGGGGAAGCAGCTGGAGCATGGAGAACACGGCGCCCTGATTGTTTTATTTTTAATCTAATCTGTGCATGCCTGCCCCAAGAATCCTGCCTGAGTTCTCCAGCACTCCTGTACTTGCCTTGTTGCTTGGATTCGGGTGTGTGGGTGGTGCTGTGTGAGGGTAGATTTTTGTTTGGGGTTTTTTTTTTAAGGTCTCTTTACTGCTGTGTTTCAGCTGAGGTTTTGCCCGCTCTTTGGTAGATTTGGGATTGTTTTTTTGGTTGAAATTTGAAACCCTTGCATCATTGGCATCCCCCTCTGTTGGTTCTCCTTCTGTGCTTTAGAAAGGTGTTGGCAAAACACCTGGCAGACCTCAGAGCCCGAGCAAACACCTTTCTTTTAACATTTTTTTACTTATAAATAAATAAATAAAATTCTACCAGTAGAGATGTTCTCATCTCTGTATCAGAAAGACAGAATTTCCTGCAAGAACCTTAAGCCCCTTTCCTCAGGTCACACTTGGGCTCAGTCACTCAGTAATGAAGCTGCAGATCTCCCGAGTCCAAGGGCTTGGTTTGATTTCCCACATAACAAAACCTCTTTTGGCCAATTCTCCAGGATTTGAGCATGTTGCTCTGGCTGTTGAGGATTGAAAAATAACTCTTTAAAATGTTAAGTGGCTTTTAGGAAGACCTGAGGTAGTACAGTGCTGGAGAAGATGCTAAAGAGGTGTTTGATTTACAGTGGAAATTCCTGAGGAGATCTGATGTCATGGCAGCTTATGTGTAACAAAGCAGTGTCAGGTGTTTTGTGCATTTATTAAAGAGTCTGCTGAAAACAGGCTTTGTGCTCTGCCAGCTCCCAGCAGTGTTCAAGGTTCTGACCTCCTTTTCATGGTTTGATCTCAGTGGAGGTTAAAAGGAGAGTGGTTTTGTACTGTGTTAAATGTCACTGCTCCCCTCGGTTTGGAAAGGAGGTGGAGGAGGCAGAGTTTACTCTGTTTACTCTGTAACCAGGTTTCGAGTGCTGAAAGTTTCAAAGGAGCTTTCCATGGGGAACGTCACAGATCATGAGAAGACAACCCGCTGTGGTGTGATGAAATAAGAGGCTTTTTGCTTCCATTGCAGGGGGGAAGCCAGACGACATCACCGTCCTCCTTTCCATCGTAGCTGAGTACACAGACTGAGGTCCTGGCGCTGCCTGAGCTCCAGGATTTTTCCTTCCTTCCTTCCCAGCTGCTCCGGGCAGCCGGCCCCGAGCCCGGAGCCTGCCCCACACGCAGCTGAGGCCCTTGCTAAGAACCACTCGTAGTCCACTGGTCTTGGTCTGCCAGCAAGACATGAAGAAGCTCAAAGCTTGGAGAGCTGAGTCCTTGTCCGGAACAGGGGAGGATCCATCCCACGGTGCTGCTGCCTTGGAGATGTGACTTTGCAAGGAGCAGGATTGGTTGATGACCTTTCAGAGTAGATCAGTAGGTAACGCCTCTGCACGAGGGCACGTGACTCTGTTTGCCAGGAACGTTGGCTGTTGTTGAGGCTGTGTTACAGACCCAGTTCCATAAAGCATCATCTTGTTCCAGTGATAGCCCAGGTTTCGTGTTTCCGAGCTCCGGTTTTCAGGAGAGTTATAACTGCTGTAAACATTCTGCTCTTGCCATCCATGGTGTCAGCCTTAGGAGCCTTTTCTAGTACGAGATTTCAAACAAACCTAGTTCAAGTTATATGGATGCAAATGTGTTTTGTGATTTCAGGTGCTTAACTGTGATCTTAAAAGTTCTGCAGATCATTCGTCCATAATGGGCCTGGTTCTGGATGTTTTGGCTGTGGATAATTATTATTATTTTTTTTAAACAAAAAATCTGGCTCAGTCTCAAACAGCTGAGCTGGCCACAGTTGAGGTCTTTCAGCATTTGAAGCCATCTCAGCGTGGGGTGATGGTAAATGCTTCGGTGGGAGGTTGCGCAAAACAGCTCATCCTCAACTCCGAGCGTCTTCACTTTGGGTAGATCATTCTGTTGTTGATAGAAAACCTAATTTGTGTTAATAATTGCCACTCTCGCTTGTAGAACAGAAAATGCTGCACCAGTTGAAGTCCAGTTGATCCTTTCTCACTCAAACAGGCACCTCTTTGCTTCTGCTGCGGCAGCGGCAGTGAGTACGAAAATGGAAACCTAATGAATAATCAGCAAAGCTTACATTTCATTTTAACTAAAGTTTTGGGGTTTCAATGATCCTTAATGATGTTTACAGTTATCTAACAGCCACTTTGCAATATGACATTTCCTTTTCAATGACAGTAGCTCACGTTTGGCCCCCCTTTTCCAGCCAGCTTTCCTTTTCCTTTCCTGAGGCTCATACGAAAGCTGAGAGCTGTAAAGATATATATATTTTTGGTCAGTTTTTCATTAACTTTTTTGCTGGTAGAGAAGTATGTAGAAATAAATTAAAGCCATGTTTTTATATATAAAAAGTCGGGTAATGTTGCTGTTTAGGTGAGTGCAGTTAAACTTGGTCAGTAAGGAATCTTACCTGCTCTCAAGAGGAGATTTTTACTACCTGGTTTATTGTATTAAAACTGTTTAAGTTTGAGGTTACCTCAACTTGTTTAAAGAATTTTTGTGGACTTGTACTGTATATTTGCGTAACTATGTCAAGCTTTTATTTAAGGTCATTTAACATGTACCATGTACATGTCATTTACTATATTTCAGTGCGTCATGCTTGTAACAGGCATTTCATTTATAATAAGTGATTAATTTGGGAGCTCTTCAGTAATTTATCTGCTATTCCTCAATTGGCATAATGTTAGATATCTACTTTAAATCACCTTGTAATTACTCGTCAAAATGCCTTAACTACCCTAACTTGACCAAAATAGGATTTTGGTGAGGGTATGGGGAGGATTATATTAATGAAGAAAAAAATTAATTAATGAGTTTTGCGACACACGAACAGTGAGTGGTGGAGAACTTTGCACAACCTGTCAGTCCTTGTCGTTTTTAACCTGAACAAGCTGTCTCTGGCTGTCTCGGAGGAATGTATTCACATGCAGAACAGGGCTTTGTTTCTTGTTTGGGAGGGGCCGTTCTCTCCCGACTCCGGGTGTCTTTACATTTATCCAGTATTTACTCGCACGCTTCTGGATTAGAGCAGATTTGATCAATTCTTCTTTCCCTTTGCCCCGGTGGCCCCGGGCTGTTCTCTGCTCCCAGCACAGTCCCCAGCCCTCGCTGTCCCCCTTCCCTGGGGGTCTGCAATTCCCCAATTCCCACTCCCTGTCTGTACCCCAAAGCCCTTTGCCTCATATCACACCATGACCTGTTGGGTTTTTTGTTTTTGTTTTGTTTTTTTTTTTTAATAAAGAACAAATTTGGGTTTTGATTTACAAATCATGAGTTTTTCCCTCACCGGGCACACCAAAGACCAGTAAAGCTTTTAGCTTTTCCATCTGTTTATAAAGCAATACTGTATTATAAAGAATTGATATTTTTATCACATGCTTGATTGTTTTGGGTTTTTTTTAAGACGTGCACTCTGAACATATCAAACCTGATTTTTTTCCTATGAACTTAACGCTGTCTGCGCACAACTGATCTTTGGAGAAGGAGATGACAGGGCCCATCCTATCCAAAATAATTCCCAGCGATGCATGAAGCAGTAACACTTGCTAGGGGTTAGCTTAGTGGGAATGGTCACGAGAGGAATGGACAAGAGAGCTGTTCCCTGACTTGGGCTGGCCTGGAGCTGCTGCAGAGGGCTCTGGTTTGCTTTGGGAGCTGCTGCGATCTGGAGGAACAGGAGCAGCTTTGTCCCCCCGGGAGCCGTGGGGACTGGGGTGGATCAGGGCTCAGGTGGGGAACGGGAGAAGCTCTGTGGTTCCTTGCTGTTTTCCTGGCTATCTTTGGGAGAGCTGCCACATACAGTCCTAAATGTCTTTTTTCAGGCTGAGAACAAAAGTAAACCAAAAAGCAGATTTGGGACCAGGCGGTTACAAGTGAGTGGGGGAGAAGGGAGAGGTGAGGATGTGGCAGGGATGGGAGGATTTAGTGGTGAATGTCCATCTCCTGGGGAGGAACATCCTTTCTGCAGGGGAAGAGCAGCTGCTGTGTGGAGAACCCGACTGTATGCAGTAGTTTCTGACAAAGATAGCTGAAACTATGAAGCAGATCTGAGTCTGTATCTGAGGATGCTTTTTTGTTGCTGTTAAAATGAGACTATCATCTATGCTTACCTAAGAGGCAATTATGTGAATTTCATGTCTGAGGTATAACTTATGCAGGAATAGTTCTGTAAATACATTTAAATAAATTGTAAAAATATTTAATAAATATAGTATTTATACTAAAACGTGCTTTTTAAAGTCAAGTTGCCTGCACACCCTGTGTTTGTTGCTGTGGGGATGTGGCNCGATGCCTTCTGCAGCCCGGCAGAGAGATAACGATCCTTTAATTGACTGGGACTTCCAGTGTTGTGTTCCAGTGCGACTTTGGAAATACTGCACTGCCCCCGACGTGTGGTGGAAAAAGAATAATGCAAGTCTGAAACACAAACCTTTATTTGTTAAAATGCAGTTCTGTGACAACTTTGGTTTTTCAGTTAAACGCTGGTTCTGCAGAGTCTCTGTAAAACCCCGAGTTCTGCTGGGGCTGGGCTGGGTGTGGCTGTGACACAGAGCATGGCTGGGTTATTTCTCCAGCACCCTTAACCAGAACAGCACCGAGCCTCTCTCTAGTGAGAGCGTTCTGAGAGCAGAACCCCCAGCAGTTCTGCAGAACGCACAAACCTCAGTGGAGTCAATCGTGACCTAAATCTGTGCCACAGTTACATCCTCTGTGCCATTCCTGACAGTTCCAGAACGTTCTGTGCTGCTGGGCCTGCAGTGTCTGTGCTTGGACCGCAGCCCTGCCCTACAGCACCGGGGAGCTCTGCAGGGCCCCGAGCTCCTCCTCAGTGTCACTGGCTGTCACCAGACTCTGGAAGGTGTCACCAATGGCCGCCTTCTCCTTGGAAGAGACAGCTCCAAAGAATAAGGAGTGGAACTGGAAAATGCAATATTTGTACAGGTAAGGATTCCGTGATACAGAATTTGAGCGGTAATTATTTGTCCAGACAGCAGCTGTGGGGTTCCACTGCTGACACCGTGGGGAGTTCCCTCACCTTCTCATGAGGAGCCTCTGTGGCCTCTCTGCCTGGCACATCCCTCTCCGTGCCTCTGGAAATGTTTTTTACCTCTTGTTTTGCCAAAGCACTTGGGGCTTTTGCCGAGTCCGTGCTGGGAGCGTTTCCCTTCTGCTGTGGCTTTTTGGGAGTGGCTGTGTGTGCACTGCTGGCTCCAGCCATGGAGGTGTGCTCACATTTATCCATGCCAGTTCTCCAGCTGGGTTGGACAGAGTAGGGCAGGTTAGTACCCGGCTTTGTCCTTATTTTCTGTTTGAAAAGATTACAGCTGTAGAGATTCTCAGCATCTTCCCTCCTGCCCTGCCCAGACCTCGTGGAGATAAGAAAGCAGCAGCTTGTACAGAATGTTCTCTCTTGCACCCCCTTGCTGCTGCTGAGATATTCCTGAACCCCTGCAGTTCTCAGTTTTGCTGTGAAAACCTGAGATTTTCACCCTCCTGAGGCCACCCCAGCCCCATTACCTGTGCTGGGGCTGTGGGCAGCAGGTGGGCTCTGGGGAAGCTGCCTCCTTCTCAGCCTCACACAGAGTAGCCAGGATGAAGTTGGCCTCCAGCAGCATGTCCTCAATGCTGAAAGCAATGGGTCTAAACACAAGGATTGAGACCAAACAGCACAGGGAATTACAGATACTGGGGGAGGTGACACAGATCCTGTGATCCTACCTATGGAATTGGAAAGCACCTCTGAAAAGCTGCAAATCTGTATTTGCTGCTGAGGAGTGAGAGAGGGGCTCCTGTTACAGATCTCTGCTCCAATCAGCAAGTGCTGTGCAGCATCAGAGTCAAATGATAGCATTAAATAAGTAATTGTTAAAATTATTCAGAAAATTATTGTTTCTTTAAAGTGCTAAATAAATCATTGCCTGCAGGGGCCTGAGAGCCCCAGGTGTGCAGGTAATTTATCCTCAGGGAGCTCCTCAGTCAGCACAGCTGCCTCAGCAATGCCCGGGCTCACTGCTTTATATGGAATTACAAACTCTGCGCTGCAGGTTAGAGATGTTTTTGGTGTGAGATGAAAACCTGCCCTCGGGTGCAGCTCAGCGTTCACTGCGTGGCTGAGGGTCCCGGGCAGGGCGGCTCCCACACGTACTTGCCACCTCTGTCAAAGTGGATGGACACCGGAACGCTCGTGGCTTCGGAGAGCGCCAGCAGCCCCTGCAGAGAACGAGGTGAGGTGCTTGTTAAACCCAAACATTAATACTGGAATGGGAGTTTATCCCAGCTGCTGTTTACTGGCAAAAATAGGGGAAAAGTCTTCTGCTTCTAAGAGTCATTTCTGTCCTTCCCTGCCAGAGCTTTGCCACAGGAGGTTCTGCATGGAGAACTTCCCTGGCCACGATGCTTTCCCTGGGGCAGCTGTGCTGGGTCTGCCCAGCACAGAAAGCACTTCTCTGTTTCAGAAGTGTTTTGTTTGCCTTTCAAAGGCTCTGAGGTGTCCTGAGGATCCTGGAGTTTAATCCTCAACCGGGTGGTGAAACCCTGCTGCTGTCAGGGCCACTCTACAGGGAGCATCCTGGTCCAGTCAGGCAAATGATTGAGAAATCAGTTTTCTCCCCAGACAAATTCTTACTTTACCCTCAATTCTTTAAGGCAAAATGTCACTTCAGAATCTACTCCAACTTGAAAGTAGTCAAATTCCTCTGGACTGAGCTGTATCTCAGTAAGCATTGTCCTTGAAAAGTCTGTTTGAGATAACAACAAAGTCAGGGACACACAGCAGTGAAGTTTGAACTCAACAAAGCTGTGATTGTAACCCTGAGATTTTTACATCAGCATTGCTTGAACAAATAATTGTGGTTTTATAGTGGTTAACTGCAATACATATTTAGCTTATATACATACTAGAATGAAGTAAAATCCTCAATTTATTTGCAGTACATAGTGCAGATTTGAGTGGATTTTAACAGAACCTATTCCATGTTCTGCTGTGTGATCTAACCCAACACCTGCTGCTGTTCTTTCAGATCTGCTTCTTCCACCACAAATAATATTCCCAGCTGCCTATTGTTGCATGGATGGGAAGCCCAAAATGCAGCACGACTTAAGGAGATTAATCAAAAATTGCTGACAATCACCAGAGCACAATGGAGGTAGATTGAGGCTCTTTGTTTTAAATTACAATCTTTTCCTGACACAGGAAATTGGCTGTTGAGTTTCAGGTGTTCATTTTTTTTTGTTATCATGAGATTCCCCCGTGGCTGTCAATGGGTGTGTGAAGAGAAAGTGAGAGGGCACTTTCCTGTGTGTGACAGTCCCGAGGGGCTCAGAGAAATTCCCCAGCAGCTTGAGCTGCTCCCTGGCAAGGCCAGGCTGCCAAGGAAGAGTTCCAGGCTGCTCCCACTCTTCCATTTCTCTGCTCAGGAGTTTTGTTTCAGCCCTGAGAGGTCCAACAGGCTCTTGCAGGCAGGAGATTCACCCCTCCCTGCCTCTCCTCCCTTCCCTCACTGGCCTTTTGGGATCTCTTTACAATTGCACCGTTTGTTCACTTGCTTTCTTTCCATAGTCCTGGTTAAGTGAATGTTTCTAAAGCCACCAAATGTGTCAATCAAAATGTAATCTCTTTATTTTCAGTGATTTCTGCCCTGTTTCACTCCAGCCAGGTTCTACCACTTGATCCTTCTCAGCCCAATTCCCACTCCTGTGCTCCAGGCTCTTCCCAGGTCATCCTCCCCAGCTTTGGTCACAACAAGTATGAAAAGCATCTCTTTATTACATGATACACAAGAACCTCTACTTCCAAACCACAATTACATCTTCAAAATTAGTTTGAGTCACACCCTGAGAATCTCCAGCTCCTTCTCCCCCTCCTGGAGTTGTGACCATGGCAGTAACAGAGCAGGGCTTGCTCACACTCCGTGCTGTCCTCAGACTAAAATATACTCTCTAATGATATCAATTCTATAATTGTGGTATTCAGATTTAAATAGTTCTTTTTAAAACATGAAATTATCCCCTTTTTTCCTGGCAGTTGCCAGGCTGCTGCTCTTGCAGCACAGTAATTACCTCTTTCAAGCCTACAGCAAGTGGCATAATTTATTTCAATTGGCTGCTCAGTCTGAGATCTGCCACTGACACCAGGAAGATGTTTCAATTTATTTCAATTTACTTAATTTACTAAAACCAGAGGGTGGCAGCATGACTTAAAAGCTCTCTTTATAATGTTCTGTTTAAAATATCTTTCAACCATAAAATCCATCCCACATTTATGTCGTGACAGTTATTATTCCTGGAGTTCACCTCAAAAAAAAAAAAAAGTTACAAGCCAAGTATTGGTTCACATTTTGAATTTCCTTACCAATGTCTTCCTCAGTGTAACTCTTGAAACAAACTTTCATTGGAGTTACTGACAAGGTTATTTCTTCCTGACTGGTTGGGAAGTGAATCATCACATCAGCCAGCAGCCTAGAAAATGTCATTCAACACTAAAATAATTCTGTCTATGACTATTTAGCATTTGTTAATTTAGAAAGTTCAACTCAAAAAAATATTTCTGTGCTTGTTACCTGGAGTGGACTTTAAGAATGTTTGGACACATGTGCTTGGCAAAAACAGCCTGCAAGGAGTCACACTCTTGAAATGTCAGGTTATAGGTTTTTACAACACCTGAGTATAAAGGAAATGAACAAAAATCAGTGTTTGGCTGGATTTTTTTTTTAATTATTAATTGTTCAATAGAGCAAGTAAACAAGTGACTTAGTCCAGCTATATGGGAATCACTCAGCACAAGCAGGAAATGGAATCCACCTGCCATCTTAGACTCCCTACATCCCATTAGCTGTGCCTGGAATTTTTTAAGGATCCACCAGAAATAAATGAACAGCAACAAGTGCAACAAATGCAGGGTGGGAACGGCCTCAGTAATGAACTGGTAAAATAATATAAATGGGAGTGGAGTGCAGAACACACACCCTACAGATCTCTGCCTTTCTGGGCAAGGATGTGCTAAGGGAGCTCAGCCCTAATTCAAGGCATTTTCCTAAAGTCAGCGACCCCAGCTGCATTATTGATAATATAAAGCACGGCCTCCAGCAGAGCACAGCTGTGGGGGGAGATGATGTTTATTCAGGAATTCTGCAGATGAACTGCCAGTCCTGCTGGGCTGAGGGTGACAGAGCTGCTGCTGTGTGGATATTGGCATTAAACCCTGTGCTTTCGAACCCCCCGTGAGCTCACCGTGCCTGCAGAGGAGCTGAAAGGTGATGTGCTGCTCACTGGGGCTGGTGGAGATGCTGCATTTCTCCACGTTCCTCTCCAGCACATTTACACATCTAAACACAGGGAGAACTGACTGGAAAAAAAAAAATTAAAAAAAAAATCAGTGCAGGGGTTACTCCCTGAGCAGCTTTGCAATAAATATAATTTCCCTGGGTTTGTACTCTGGTTTATCTCAAGCTGCTGCACTTAAGGATTCCCCAAACTGCTCTGGGGACACTGGGAGAGCCCAGGCTGATCCTCACCCATTGTAATTTCAGCTGGAAATTGGGTTAATTTGCTGCTGTGTGTAACAACTCATTAAAATGTACCTTAATTATCAATTTACAGGGGAGGGATAACTGCTTGTCCCTCTGGCACGGCTGGGGCACAGCTGTCCAGCAGTAATGTTGGAAAAACATGGATGAGAAGAACACACATGCATAGGCTGACCTCGAGGAATTCACTGATCTTAAGGCAAGCTGGAAATGGAATCACAGAGTCACAAAGGCTGGAAAAGACCTCCAACATCACTGAATCCAACCACTGATGGAATAGAGGTAAAATAATTCATTAACTCAAAATTTAAACCTCTTTAAAAAAGCCTCCTCTGGGCTTCAGTGCCACCAGCAAACCTGGAAATTTACATCTCAATACGATTTTAAAAATCTTAAAATATGTATTTTAAAATTGATATAGTTTTTATTTAAATACAAATAATTTAGTCACACAAACACTCAGAGCTCAGCTTGTGGTTGAGGCATTTGAGAGACACAATCCATGCAGATGAGCAAAACCACCACTCAAAAATTCTTCAGGTATAAAACCAAATATCTCCACTTGTGATTTTCCATCCTCCCAAGTGAGTCAAGGAGATCACTTTTAACTAAGAAACCTCTGGAGAAAACACTAATTCTGCTGGAAATGGTGTTTGATTAATCAGAAGCATTAATGGATGTGTTCTTCCTGTTGAGTCACAACAGTACAAAACATGTTGTTTTTAGAGGCAGCTCCTGTGTGGTACAAAACCCAAACCTTGTGACCTGTGACAGCAGAACTGAACCCTGTGGCATTAATCCGGATGTCCTGGACAACAAAAAAATCCAAGGGTCTTAGGGCAGAGTAGGAATGAAATTTTCCATGATGGAATCTGCATAATTACAATCACAGAAAATATGGCATTTGTCCATATTGAAAGTGGAGAGAGCTGAGAATGTGATGGACTGAAAGGCACCTGTAGGAAAACACATTATCCAATAGTATAAATATTGGGCTTATAATAAAGATTTTTAAATTAGAATAAATAAAATTCACTTACACCTTTTTCTATGGGGTCAAACCAAAATTCATCACTGATCCGTGCTATGGCATGTATTGCTTTTCCAAACACTGCCAGGGAAAGAAAACACTGCAATATGCACTCTAAATTAAAATAAAAAGGTGACACTGTGCTTTCTCCAGAATAATTCAAGAGGAAACATTACAATTTTCCTATAATTTGAAAGAAAACTGATGGTGAAAAGTGTTACTTTTTCTTTTTAATTAAAATTTTAATTATCCAAACCCTCAATGTTTTGCAAAGCTGCCTCTGATGAGGCACCTCGAATGTCACATGTCCCTTTGCAGCACCTGGTGACAATACCAATGAAGTCAATTGGACAAAACTCCACCACGGGGCTTAGAAATGACATTTAACAGATGGAAAATCTGACAAGCAACGGGACATCTGGAGAGATGGAAACCTAAGAAACACAGCGGGACCCAGCAGAGGGCCTGGGGATTTGGCTCTGCAGGGGCGGAACAGCTTTTTCCACAGAATGCTGCAGCCAGGAGTCGAGCTGTGCCTCTGGAGGGACACAGGGGGACACGCAGCCAGGCCACGGCATGTCCCCCTGCTGTCCCCAAATCCGAACAATCCAGATGGGCACAGCCGGCACAACGCCACATCCCGCCGGGTGAGGGAGAGGCGAATCCCCCGCTCCGCTCCCGGGGCTGCTGTGTGCCGGGGCTTCCCGGTGTCCCGCAGCGATCCCCTCGTGTGCCGGGGGTTCCCGGGATCCCGCAGCGATCCCCGCGTGTCCCGGGGGTTCCCGGGGTCCCACAGCAATCCCCGTGTGTGCCGGGGGTTCCCGGGGTCCCGCTACCTCGGAGCTGTGCCCCCCCGATCACGCACTTCATGGCCGCCCCCCTCTCCCCTCACGGCCGCCCCTCCTCTCCCCTCACGGCCGTGAGGGCGGGAAACGCCGCGGGGGCGGGGCTTGCGCCGCGCGGGGCCCCGGATGCGGAACCCTGGGATGGGGGAATTGGGGAATTGCGAATTAATTATGGAAATGGAGATTTGGAGATTATCCCGAGTTACGCGCAGGGATCATCGATCCAACC
>VXBU01016268.1:107946-136770 GCA_013400315.1 Bombycilla garrulus
CCTGCACAGACACCCGCCCTGGGAGCGGTGTCTAAACGCTCCTGGAGCTCTGGCAGCCTTGACCGTTCCCTGGGGAGCCTGGGCAGTGCCAGCATCCTCTGAGGGAAGAGCCTTTCCTTGATATCGAACCTAAACCTCCCTGATGCAGCTCCAGCCGTTCCCTGGGTCCTGTTCCTGTGTTGGGAGAGACCAGCAGAGATCGGACTGCCCCTGCGGTGCCCTCGGCACCCCCAGCTCAGGGACAGACCCAGAAAACGCCTCCGACCCAAAAGAAGGGCTGAGCATGGCGCTAATTAGCATGGGAGGCAAGAGAATCATTACCAATAGAACAGTAATTAATAAGAGAACTATGTAACTTGTAGCCAATGAACACCAACTCCTTTGTTTCCTAAAACGCATAAATAATAAAAAGAATTCGGCATTAAGGTGTTTGGTTTGTGGGGGACCACGGAGCGCCCAGGCTTGCGCAACACTGAAATAAGCAATCAGTATCTTTCTCTCTCTCGTCATTATCGGCGGGTTTTGGGGACAGCTCTCGTTTCACGTGTGTAAAATCCCCGTCAGCAGAACGCGGCCCGGGCTGTGCTGTCCCTCCGCAGGCGCCGTAGCGGGGGCGGCGCCGGGCGGGTTCCGGGAGGGCCGGAGCGGAGCGGGCGCGATGGTGAGAGCGGGGGAACCCCGGAATCCCGGTACCCCACCCGGGACCCTCGGCACCCATCCGGGACCCCCGGCACCCCGGCACGGCCACAGAAGCCGGGCCAGACCCGGCCGGGCCGGGGGAGAGCGGGCGGGAGGGCGGCCCCCAGCTGAGGCGAGGCCCCCAGGGGGTGAGGGCCGGGCCGTGACTGCAGGAGCCCCGTTTATAATTTGGATTAATTTTATCGTAATCTCATTAATTTATTTTTTTATTATTATTATTTAACGCTTCTTTCATAACATCGACAATTCATTAATTATTATTCGCCCGTTCATTTGGCTGTGTTTTCTCTTCTGTTGCTTCCTCTCGTTTAACATTGATCATGTTCCGCCCTGTTTCTCATCCCCTGCAATCAACTCCTTCATTCCAATCAGGCTGGGCACAGAGTAAGTCACTCCTTGGCTCTCGCTAACACCCGTGGGAAGGGCTCGTTGTGTCGCCGTGTCGCTGCCAGGTGGCTCAGATGAATTTAGGGGTTGCCGGTCGTTCCGTTTCACACCCAAATTCCGGGTAAAATCCGGGTGTTTTATCGTTTTTCGCCACTTTAAGCTCGAGACACCTGTGGTGGTTAAACACCCTGCAGCGCTGCTCGGGTTTTTTGGTTACTGCGGTTTGCCAGGCCTTTGTGTCATGAGTGGGAGCTGAAATGGGATTTTTGGGGAGATATTGGGCTGATATTTTGTCACAAGGGAATGTCTGTGCTGGGTGCACACGGTGCTGGCTCGGTGGGGTGTGTGAAGGGCAGGATAATTTTATTAAATATCAAATACATAACTGGTATTGCACATTTGAGTCCCTTAGGCAGCAATAAGACAATTTATCTATTGCCACTTATTAACCCAAGTCACTTGTTACTCCTCAAAGACCATCAAAAATGTCTTTTTTTTTTTTACCTCTCCTGGTTTTATTTTAAATTGGTCACTCGTTGATTAAAAAACTTTTGTGTTGCTTTACCAATACTTCCAGCCATTGTCTCCAGATGGCTTTGATGGTGGCACTGAGATGTTCTTAATCTAAAAAAAACCCAAAAAATCCCAAACAAATAAAAAATAATACCCAAGTTCTCTCTGCCTGTTTGGGGACTGTTAGCCTGAAGGTAACTGCATGACTTAAAAACCCATGAAGAAAAGAAAAAAATCTTTAAAAATACAATTTCCTAGCCTTGTTATATTTTTTATAGAAATAAACTGTGCCCTTTACGAACACTTTTGAGGGTGGCATTTTAGGAACTGCCTCACTAACATGAAGTGGGAGATAAAAATCTCTTTAATATGGAGCCATTCTTTGAGTTCTTAGGGCTGAGTGTCTCCAGACCCAGGGTTTTCCCAGAGCAGTGCCATAACATTCTCTGCTTTATAAAGCTTCTCACGCCCTTTTTCCACAATTAATTTGCCCTGTGTTGCTTGCATTATTGCTTTATTTGCAGATTTAAAGCCTGTGCTGTTGAGCCATGGCCTTGCATCATCTCAGTCCTTCATTTTGGAGCCCCCACTACATTTTTATTCTGGCATTTGAAAGTGTAAATGTACAGAAGGGGTAACAGGAACACTGTGCAGTGACCTGGATTGGCTTCTCTGCAGTGCCCTGGTTGTATTTTGTTGTTATTTTTTGTCAGTTTTTCAGTATTTTTTACAATGAGGGCTCTGGACATCTGGACATGCTTCCTCTTCTGGTCAGCTATTAACACGTGCTGCAAATTTGCTGCTTTTCAAAAACATTTTGGTGTTTTTTTTGTTTGTTTGTTTGTTGTTTTTTGGTTTTTTTTTAATAAGGGGAGAGAAACTTGGATGAAGCTCCTATTTAAGAGAAGTGGCTGCAGTTTAGCCAGGTCTGTGCTTGGAAAAGTGTTAGAGAGAAAAAACAGTGGGATAGTTTATGGTAGCTCCCAAAATTGTGTGAAATAGATCAGGTAACACAACAGGAATGTGTTACCTTGGCTTTCAGCAACATAACACAAATAATTCTGCAGAGCTGTGTTTGTAAAGCCCCCTCTGCCCGTGTTTGCTGTGGGACAGAGCAAAATCCCATCGCCATTATCACCATTCCATCCTCACCCCAGCAGCCTCTGGGTGCAGAAGCAGGGCTGTGGCTCTGCAGGGGACACTGCAGTGCTGGCTGTGCCCTAACCTGTGTGTGTCCCCTCTGTCCCCTCCTGCTCCTGCAGTTGGTGCTGGTTTAGGGAGATCTGCACATCCCCCACCGCTGCAACAGCCTCCCGGCCAAGTTCAAAAAGCTGCTGGTGCCTGGCAAGATCCAACACATCCTGTGCACGGGGAACCTCTGCACCAAGGACACCTATGACTACCTCAAGACCCTGGCTGGGGATGTCCATGTTGTCAGAGGGGACTTTGATGAGGTAGTGTTTGTTTTTTTTTGAGGTATCTTTTACGGTTTTTACGTTTGGAGTTCGTTCGTGTAAAAGCGGTGAAATGAGCTCCTGAGCTTTCCACTTCTTGGTGTTGCATAGGGTTGGGTTTGAGTAGAAATCTGTCTAATCTGGGCTTGTTTGGTTTGCTTTATTTTTAGAACCTGAATTATCCTGAGCAGAAAGTTGTGACTGTTGGACAGTTCAAAATTGGGCTGATTCACGGCCATCAGGTGATCCCCTGGGGTGACATGGCCAGCCTGGCACTGCTCCAGAGGCAGTTTGATGTGGACATCCTCATTTCAGGACACACACACAAATTTGAGGCATTTGAACACGAAAATAAATTCTATATCAACCCAGGATCAGCTACAGGAGCCTACCATGCCTTAGAGAAGTAAGTGAATATTGGGGGGATTTTTTTTTTTTTAGGGTAACAAAACTGAACTCCAAACTCCTGAGTGTTAATATTTCTGATTTAAATGTCAGGGAGAGGATAGGTAGAATTGTAAAACTTAACACAGCTGTACTTGCTCAGTCTCCTGGACTGAAACATTAAATACTCACAGCCTCAATGTGCTGTACTTATAGAATTAATTCCCATTTTTCTTCAAGTGATTTCTGCTGAATAGTGGTAACACTCAGGGGGTTATAGACACACAATCACTGTGATTTTTTTTCCTCTCTTTCCAGCAACATCATTCCTTCATTTGTGCTGATGGACATCCAGGCTTCTACAGTAGTTACATATGTCTATCAACTCATTGGAGATGATGTGAAGGTAGAAAGAATTGAGTACAAGAAATCCTAAAAAATGTTTTTGCTTGTCTGGTATTTTTACCATCTCCTTCTGAACTCAAGTTCCAAAACTTGATTGCTCGTTTACAGCCCTGCACTGTCTCTAACAGCTTAACAATGTAACTCCTTGTCATGAATTTAAACACCCTTGTGTTTGCTTTTCTCTGTATGAATTGATTTGTAAAATACTCCATTAAGATAACTGTCTAAATACTGTTCCTTAATGTTGTAATAAACTCCACTTCATAGAAAAGCTGAGCTTGGTGAGGTGGTGTTGGGGAGAAATGCAGCAGTTGTGGTGGTTTGGTGTTCACCTTCTTAGGGATGCTGGTACAGGGTTGAACAGAGATTGAGGGCTCTGGGTTTGCTCCAGAATCCAGTTTCTATTTAATTTTCTCAATTTAACATCCTCAGCTAAGTTAAAGGAGTAAAATGGCTCGATGGACTCTGAAAGGATTACAATTACCTTGTAATTTCCCTGTAGAAAGTTTGAGAGTCTTTCTCTGATCAAAGCAGTTTCAAATCTCCCTGTGCTTTCATGAGTGATTTCATTAACTCTATAAGCAGTGAGGAGAAGCTTTCCTTTCTTTGTGGCTCACATCTGACACCATTTTTCGTGCACTCCATGCACAGAGGCTCTCAGTGATGTAATTCCATGTGACTCCTAAAGCTGCTGAAGATAAATATGGGTTGTTCAAGAAACAGGACAAGGACCTTGTGGTTCCTCTGTTCCCACAGCTGCAGGGACCTGAATGTATTTAACAGCTCCCCTTTCTCACAACTGCTGTAACTTTCCAACAAAACACATTTTTATCTTTTGCCTCCCACAGCAGAATGTTTAGAATGTGGGACAGTTTCCTTGGCCTTTGCATTATGACTTTTCCATCAGCTGGAGCCCTTATTTCTGTGTCATGAGCTGAGTAAATAACTCATTTCTGTTCAAAATAAACCTGCTTTGCCCTGGAAAAAAAGACATTTCAGGCTGGTGTCTCAAGAACCTCTTACTAATTGCACTTCATGCAGTCACAACAAAGTTGAAAAGAAAACCTTGGCACGTGATATTCAGGGAATTTTATTGACTGGAACATCAATTTCTTGACAAACTCATAATTAAAAGGTTTATAGAATACTGTAAGGGGCTAAAATTGATGCATGAAGGTTTTTTAATATATATATTGTAAGGCCAAAATTGACCCATAAGTTTATTTATTTTTACTGAAAGGCTAAAATTGACACATAAGTTTGTAAAGTTACGCTTACAGTTTGTCTACAAAATATTTTACATAAACCACACCCCTGCAGGTTTATAAAAGTTTGTCACAGCTCAGAGTGGTTCTGACAGCTGGCCTGAACATGGGGAAATACAGAAGGAAAGGAAATAAACTTTACTCCTTCCCAAAGTTAAAGTGCTGAGTATGAACTGATGACTACAACCAGGAAATTCTGCTGTGAGTGTGAACTGTTTCTGCAGGGGTGGAGAATGGAGGAGGAGCAGCCTAGAACAGCTGGAAAAATGTGGGGAGGTTGTGGACGCTCTTGGTAAAAGCTTTGGGGTTTTATTCTGAGGTTCTCTTGAGCAGTGCAGGAGTTCTGAATGCACAGCTCCCCCTCCTGCCAGGAGAGGGAGGAGGGAAAAAGGTAAATCTTGAGCTAATTTATGGCACTTCCAGGACACAGGACCCCTCTGATCCATTCAGGTACATCTGGAAGGTCAAAGAACAACATTAATGGGGCTTAGGAAAATGGGATGAGATCCAGGACCTGGGGAAATCCTTGGAAGTGATGCACAGCACAGATTTGGTTCAGGTACAATGAATTATCTGCGTTAATGAAGGGATATTTTATTATTTACAAAGGGTTTATTAAAGTAGATCAGCTAAAAAGTATTTTTGCAAGAATTTGGGTGAAATTTATAGAGAAAAAGGAGAAAATACTGCCTGAGGTGCAGAGATGGTTTGTTTTACCTGGAGAAGATGAGATGCTGGGACATCTGCCAGAGCAGAGTTCCCACATTTCTCCTGATACTCTTGAATCAGGGCTGTTGCATCATCAAGGCTGTAAGAGGCAAAAGTTGATCAAATTGTCAAATGAAACTCTCTAAACACCAACAATTTAGACAACAGAAGCAAAAAACCAAAGTATGATCCCATAGCTTTGAAGTCAGGTGGGCCCTGTCATTTCCCAGTAGAGAAAACAAGCCTGGCTTTTTTTCCTAGGGCTGTTAATCAAATCAATAAATACAGAATTTAAATATTTCTTGTTTTCTGTCCCAGCTGGAGGGTGGGATTAGTGGTACCCTGCAATCCCCAGGGTTTGGGCTCTGAGTGTGCTCAGCTGTGAGAGGAGCCCAGGTGCTGAGAGTTCCCCACAGCTGAGCAGGGCCCAGCCCAGGCTCCTTTGTGATTTAAGTGGAGCACAAGAGGTGCTTTTAATTCCTGAAAACTTCCTGGCAAAACCACCAATTCCCAACTCTTCAGTACAGGCAGCTCATTTATTTTTTTTTCTGAGTGTTGTTATTGCTGAAGCTGTGACTCTGAGCTGGATTCACCTCAAGGTAAGGAGAAGGTTTTGATTATTTTTCTCTGGTTGCTTCTATTTTACCTGCATTTGATCTTCTGCTAGTCCAGGCTTAACAATCTGTTACTTGGTCTTGAATGGCTGTAAAACTCCAGCCTAGTGAGGTGAAATTTATTTATTTATTAACTTAGTAATACTTTAAAAATCCTTGGAGACTAAGTATTAGAAAATCTCCATGACTTCAAACAGAAGAAAATTGAATCAAGGTGACATTTAATTCTTGTAATTCCTACAGTTACACCTGTTTTTTTACCATTTATTAACTTACCAGTTCTTTTTGGCAAAATAATCCACCAGCTCTTTTATTCTGTGGGTGTTTATCAGGTGTTGCTTTAAGAGTGGGTAATATTTGGTTTTCTGGAACTGTTCATAGAGCTTCTCATTGATGATACTGTCCAAAACCAAAGAGCTGATCTGGAGATTTAAGTTTTAGTAATGAAAAGTGTTAATATTTTAGATAAAAGAGATTTTACTTTTAAATTGAAAGAGCTCATAGTTTTCATATCGGACTCTATAAGAGAATAGGGTGGTTTTTTTTAAATTTTATTTTTTTCAGTGCTGTGAAATGGCAGATTTTATGAAAACTGATGCCAGATTCAGAGAGGGAAATGAGTTAAACTTGCCCATAGGGAGGCAGCTCAAGGAAAAGCAAAAATGCAGTTTCCTAAATCCTTTGGCCTTTTAGCTTCAAGTACTTATTTGCAAAAAGGTGATTCTGGTGCCCTCCAAACAGGGACAGCCCAGAACATGGCACTGGGTATGTACTGGAAGTTTTTCAGATGCACAGCATAAATAAAAATGCATTTCACAAGTATTTTCTATTTTTTGAGCATTATGTCAAGCAAGTCTGGAGAAGATCACAGGAGAGAGAAAAGAAGGTGCCCTGAATATTTACCTATCAAAAAAAGCCCCAAGTCAAAGGGAAGTGAAGTAAATTTTATTTCTTTACCTGGGAAGCAAATGCCACCAGTTCTCCAGTGTCCATGTGCTCATCCAATTGTTGCAGCACAGTTTCTTTCTTACAGGTTGATAACAAACCCTTGTGAAAATCAGTTACAAAATATTATTATTCTGTGATTGATTGAAGCAGGAACTCTCCCTTCAGAACAAATACTTGATTTATTCAGAAATCTTTTGAAATTCAAGGTGCAAACATAGAATTATCAAACCAGGATTTGTGTGCTTGGACTGAAAGTGTTGCTTTTAACTCTCAGATGGTGTTTTGCTGTGGCTGTCACAGGATTTTTTTGACTGAGTCTCTTACACTTAAGCTGGGATTTGGGAAAACCTTTCTGAGAGGAACTTTAATGACTGGAAGTCTGTGAATTTAAGCTGCCTTTACTGGTCCCAGTTTGTTGGTGACAAATATGGGAACAGCCTCTAATGCTTCACTGGGAGAACAGTGCAGAGCAGAATGAATGGAAACAAATGAGAAGGGAAAGGAAAATGTCAAGGTTCGTGGATGGTGAGGGTATGGCTTAAAGGCAGAAGGTTTCTATCAGAATTTGTGCATGTCAAACTTCTTCCTTGGCAGTCAGGAGCTTCCAACTCAGCACCTTTCCAAATCAGGATTCAGTACTTCTTTTACAGTCTGCTCTGGCTTGGGTTTTACTGTGGTTTCTGTTTTTTTGGTTGGGTTGTTGTTTTTTTTTATTTTTTTATTTTTTTATTTTTTTTTCTCCTTGTGTTTTATGGGTGGGATCCCATTAAACATCCTCAAATTCTCTAAAGGCAAAGTCAGATGACAAAGCTACTGGGTATGACTAAACTTTTAAAAGCAAAAAGAAGAGGAAGTGTTCACATGATCTCTTGAGAAGCCTTTGAGGGTGGCAGATGTTGGGGATTTATCAGCAGGGATGTGTTGAAGCAAACTGGAATTCACCTTTGACCTGCTCTGGTGACAGGACATGCTTAAGGACATTTTCCTTCCAGAGACAGGACACAAAACTTCAGGTTTACCTGAATTTGCTGCTCTCTCTTCTCAGAGTGAGGAATGACCAAGAGGCACCCCAGGGCAAAAGCTGGGAGGTCCAGCTGGGTGTATTGTTTAGCAATTCCAACAATATCCAGGTCAGCCAGGACAGGACACCTTCAGGAGATCAGGAAGGAGTTCTCAGCTGTGATTTCTTAACTGGATTGCTCAGTGCTGTCAGCAAAACTGCCCTGAGATTTGGAAGTCAGGCAGAGCAACACATTCCTACCTCACTTTAGTTTCAGAAATGGCCAAGCAAATTGAAGTTTCACTGAATACAAACTCATGAGGATTTTCTAGCATGGAAAAAAAACCCTAAATCACAGCTCCAGTTTAACTTTCTAAGCCCAGAGCAGAGCTTTGGTACAGCTGTGTCTGCACAGTGGTGTAGGATCCCTCTCCAGATAATCTTTAGGGTCCCTCCCAACCCAAACCTGTTCTATTTCTGAACTGACTGTGGTTCAGGTCAGGCTCTCTGAACTCTGGTGGGTCTTCTGAGCATTGTGGTGAATGAAATAATGAAGCAATGTGCTTTTCACACTGCAGAGGCAATGCAGGTCTGGTTTATGTTCAGGAGCAGGTTGGGTCAGGCCTGTGAGCTCACCTGAGCAGGAGCACAAAGCACTCCCTGCACTCCTGCAGCTGTTTGGGACTTGGTGGACACGAGGCTGAGCAAGAAAGAAAGAGAACAAGGTGTAATAAATGTACAACCAAGTGACTCCAGGAGCAGGACAGGGAGTGCAGCCCTACCTGAGAGGAAAGGGGACAGGACCACGCTGCGCCAGGCTCGGCTGAAGCTGGGGATCTGGTGGCAACAAAGTGTTTTGAAGTTACAGCCAAAACCAGGTGTAGCCAAATGTGTTATAAACACAGACACCACAACCCACTGCACCTGGAAGAAGCCTGTCAATATTCCTTTTTATTTATCCTGGATGAATTATTGCCTAACATTGCTTTTCTTAGCTCAGACTCTAAGATTTAGGCATTTTCTGGCTGATTCTGTCCAGTGTTTACTGATCTATTGCACTGTCATAGAAATAATAGGAATTCAAAAAGAATCCTTTCATGGCTGATGCACAAACACTTCAAATTCCTGTGAAAAAAATGAGGAGCCAGACAATATTTGCTTACCTCCCATAATGAAGGAATCCCAGTAATTGCAACTAAAACTCTCTTTAGATACTGAATCTGGAAAAAAGAAAAATCAAGTCCTTTGTTGTTCCTGAAGATTTGGCAATAATCTACAGAACTGCATTTAGCTTGTTTTGTCTGCAGGATGCAAACTTAGAGTTTCTCAAGGTATCTGTGTTCCTTTGACACCCATGGAAATTTGCTTTGTAGTTTAGTAAATTAAATTCAATTCCACACTGCTGGGTACATCTGTTACTTCCTTAGGCTGCAGCAGCTTTACATAATGTTTGACAGTCAGAGGAAATTAGGATTTTGAATGGCAACAATCAGGATTTCCATCATCATAAATACATTTTAGGGGTCATGTATATATGTACACACATGGAAATACATGTATGCATAGTTTGTAAATGTCTGCACACAAGAATGTGCCTATTATGTTATAAATTGATAATAATATGAAGACAATTTTCAATTTATTACCACAGGATTTATTCTGAAAGGCTTTTATAAAAATGAAAGTATAACGATTTAAGATCAAAATTCAAATTCCTCAACTCTTCACTAGTTCAGTATCTCAGAGCTCAAAGTAGCCATGGATTATAGCTTTTGTATCTATCCTGTTCTTCATAAGTCACTGGATAAACCCAGCCTTCTTCTCCCTTTGCTGCAGGACTTTATCCTTAAAAAAATCCTTACCAAATTGAAGCCCAGGAGTTTCTGTAGGAGCCCATTCCAGAGCTGGGGATCATAGACTTTGTATTCTAAACTCAGCTCTGTCACCAGTCTCACAGCCTGAAGGGGAGCAAGGACATTTAACAGAAATTCATCATCTTCAGACCTTTCCAAGCCACTTCCAAAATTCTTGTACACACAGGAGGAACAAAACCTAAACCATCTAAATGTGGTATTTTATTTTCTAATTGTAGGAAGGGTAAAGCTTTTATCTGTCATTTCCAGAGTACACTGAAGAAAAATGTTTAAAAAAGCCTGTGCTTTGCAGAGAGGTGTAAATTCACACAGTGTGTAACAAAATTTACAAAGGATTTAAAAAATCCTACCCTGGGTTCGTGACTGTGGTTCTTCCATAGCCCTTTAATCATTCCTTCCTTAGGGCTCTTGTGGAATGATTCATAAGTGTATGGAATATTCAAGATCTCAAACTCTGCCAGATAAATGCAGCACTTCAAAAAATACCTGTGAAAATAAACCCCCCCAAAAGCAGGAGTTAAGAGATATTTCTATTTTAATCCACGTGTCCAAGCTCAGGATGACACTGAAAAGTGTCCTTTTGTTGATTTAATATGTAAAAAAATTCCTCTTACTTGACTTTCTTAATGGGTTTCTTGAAGAGTGATTCCACAGTGTCGGTGTCTGCCAGGTAGAGCAAACACCTGAATGCTCTGGTCCTGTGAGCAAAGGTCAGCTGGGTGTCCCCAAAGGGCTGAGGGGGAAAACACAGTCCCAAAGTCACAACAGTTGGCTGAACAACTAGAAAGGATCATCCTAGTGGATATAACCCTCTAGTTTTCTAGATTTCACACTGTTAATACAGGCAGGAAAAATGTTTGTGATGTATAGTATCACAGTTTAATAAAGTGTGGAAAAACTGGAGGTTAAGGTTCTGCTGTAAGAATTTGACCACTCTTGATTTCATTCCACCCAAAGTGAGCCAAGGTCTTGAGGCAAACTCTAGAAAATGTTTCATGAAGTTGTTTCAGATAATATCAGCAATAAGTTTAGAAAACTCAGAGTTCAAGGGCTGCTCTTGAGAGTTAATAGCAAAATTCAATGAAAATCCCAGTTTTAACCCAAAGGTTGGTGAAGGGGAGAAAACACAGAGCTCATACAAATCACAAACCACCCAAAACACAGATGCAAAGGGACAAAGTTAAAGCTCTGGCAGTTAAGCAGACAACACTTGATTTTTAACAAGAGGTAAAAAGCTAAAACAAGAATCTAACAACTCACAGATGTGTCAGATGTTGCAATTGCAAAAAGCATTCTTGAACTGTAATCCATTGGGTGAGACTGAAGCAGGTAAATAACCCTGCAAAAAATGGGTTTGTTTTTAATGCAGGTACAGCCACTGAAATACATCAATTTAAATATAAATATTTCACTGTCAAAAAGAGAGCAAGGATAAGAAAAAGGAGGGGAAAACCTCCAAAAAGCACTTACAGATGTAAGTTATTGTCAGTGGCATTTTGTGGTATAATTACATATTGGGTGATTCAAAAGTGATGGCAGCAGAAAGTAAAAATAAGAACAGGGAGCTCTGAATCACACACCCACTGTTAAGTTTCTTGGAAAAGCCATTTTTAAGTGGCAAATTACAAATAATTCACCATATTACAGGTAAGACAACACACACACCTTTGGAGTTTCTCATCCTCCTGTACATCTCCAAAGATATCTTGAGTTTTCTTTAAAAAGAAATGAAAATTTAGATGAGTTTTCCACATTGTTTGGATAAATAGCTGGGTCATATCCCTGCTTAAAGCAGTGTTTGCTAAGGTTTGATATATTTACAACAGCTTTACTCCTTCAGGCTGGCTGCACTAAAGGAGAGGTTTGAAAAGCATTTCAAATCCTTCTCACCACAGTCACTGCTGTGCTATTTTAGGAAGATTTAAATCTTAAATAGATTCATGAGTACTACAGGCAAGTTGTACAGAATAGCCTCAGGGGTTTTTTTAACAAGTGGGAGAAAAAAACCCAATATTTTATATAATTGGTCATTTTTCTTGCAACCCAAAGTGATGACTTACCCCTGGGGGTGGTGTGCTTGGACACAGCCATTTGAGCAGCAGTTTGTTACAGATTTTGTCCATATCCAAGTTATTAATCTCAGCAATCTCCTTAGCTGCCACGTGGATATCTACAGGAAGAGATGCAGGCAATGTTATTTCCAAACCAAAACTGTGGTTTTTTTAAAGAGCAAACTGCTGAAAACTCACCTGGATAATCTCTGCCAGCTGGATTTTGGAACCTCTGGTCTATGCTGTGGTGTTCATACAGTAAAACAATCAGATTTGCTGGTTTCCCAATGGACTTTAGATGCTCCCCAGTGTTCAAGTTGTTTTTTATCAGGACATTTTCTGTTGCTGCTCTCTTGTACTGCAAGTGCAAGTTCCTCTGGAAGACTTCTGCTTTCTCATGTGCCTCATCCTTTAGCAAAACACCACAGTTTTACATAAAAAGCCTCTTTTATTCAAAAGCACAAGAAAAATCGTATTTTTACAGACTCTGCTCTTCAGAGGTGTCCTCACACCTGTACCCACTGGTATTTTTTTCTGCAGAGAGGATTAACCCCATTGCTCTAGCTAGGAAAGATATTTGAAAAAAATTGCAAAGCTATGCCAAATAAAATACATATGAGTAGGTAAAATTAAAGAGATTTTTGGGTAAAAGGTAGAAGAAAAAAAGATTAATATTAAAACTCATAGCTGCTCAAATTTCAGTTTAATTTTGACAATTCTCTCTGATCATTGACTAAGTACTGAGGACTATTTAAGGTTCTTTGTGCCTCAACAACTCCATAGAAAGTTTGAGATATATAATCAAAGCTGAGATTCTTATTCACCTTTTTCTGTGAAAGGAAACCATGTAAAACAAGCCTGAAAATCAAGTCAAAGCAGATTTTGTTAATATATAACCCTGCAAACAGCTGAAGTATCTTGGAACTGTAAGCAAAAATTAATAATGCTATTGATCAAAGCTGGATCAGATTGCACCTCATTCTCCTGCAGCAAGAAAAATGCACACAACAGGAGAAAGAACCAATTATTCTACCCTAAAACTGCTCATTTTTTGTCCAAGCTCCAAGAACACTAAACCTGATTTTTTTCTGGGGTGTTTTACAGGAGAATGTTCCAGGACAGAAGGGATTCTTCTGGGGGTCACTTCCCAAAGAGTATTTCCCATATCAGGGTTGGTTATGGTACAATTTACACACCACTGTCCAAACCACCAAAAATTAAAATACAAACATAAGTATTTTGTAATAATTTCACAACAATCTAGCAAGCAGATTCCATTACCTCAGCTTTAGTACTCTTCAGCCACTTCTCAGCCAGGTAGAGACAGAATTTCAGTGCATGGACATGGTCAGGGCCTTTTTAATGGTTAAAAAAAGGGAAAGAAGTAAATAAATGAAGTTTTCATTAATCCTTCCTACACTGTATACTATATTCATTTTATTTTGAAGAATTAAAAACAAAATTAGGAGCTATTTAAAATGCTAGGAAAATTTCTGTGTCTGAAGAAAAATATTAATTTCTTTGGATTCAAATAGCAGAGAGGGTGATTAAATTGGGCTGAAATATTGGCTCTTGGTGGCAAACTTGTCTGAAGACAGTGTGCACATGGAGAAAGTTTTGGCAGGACAACAGGGCCAGGTTGGATGGGGCTTGGAGCAACTTGGTCTCGAGCAAGGTGTCCAGGTTTGGGCTGGAAGGACCTTAAAGGCTTTCTATGATTCCACAGAAAGAGAGGAAAAAAGGATTTGATGGTGATGCTGTGCTGTCACATTGATGTTTTTCTAACCTGTTGTTCCAAACTGGATACAGGAGACAAATTCATTTTCCTCTCCAACGTTGCTGGGTTTTATTCAGGATCAGTGAAGAAATGTTTGCTCCCACCCTCGCTCTGCTTGTCCCATTCCTTCCCCACCCCGTTTGCAACTCACCTGTGGGGAATTCCTGGGCAATCTTGTGAGCCATGGCCACAGCCCACTCTGGATTGACTATGGACAGCAAATAGGACTGAAGTGTCTGCACAGTTTTGGTGGTTTCCTTGTTAACAATGGAGCTACAGCCACTGCTCCTCATTTCGAAGATTTTCGGTTTCAGTTTTTTTTCAAAGACGTGTCGAACTGCAGACATGTGGAAGGTATCCAGGGAAACCTGGAAAAATGGTAAAAAAGATGAAGAGTTGTCAGTTGTCACTTCTACAGTGAGGCCAACATCATGCAAAAGAAAGATGGAAATTTCTTTTTTTGGGGTGCGGGGGAATAATATTGAAATCAAATTCCTTCAAGCTGTTACTTCACCTTCATTAGTCTGGAAATCAGCAGAAGGGTTGGGAAGGTTTCCTCACTGAGCTCTGCAGCTGAAAAGGAAAAGTTGCCTGTGAGAGTCTCACAATCCACTGGCAGCTTCCTCTGTGGAATTAAGCACTTTCAGTTTATGGGTGGATGGGGACCCCCATTGGGAGAGAAAGGATCTGATCCTAATTATTCCTGCTGGGAAATGTGGATAAATTTTAGAGGTGCTAGGAAAGGATTTGAGGACAAACCCTGCACTGTATTTATCATCTTAGCTCCTCTGGGCAGCAATTTGGGAGCACAAGAAGTGCTTGCAGAAGTAGTTGGAGTTAAAACCGCATTAATGAAGAATTAGAGTTAACAAAAACATAAATTGTAGCACTCTGAAGATCACAGGTAGCAGAGAAAGGGAATTTGAGATCCTGGACTTACATATAATCTTCCAGAAACACTGGGCAGTTCTGAAGAACAGCAGGTGAAAGGGCAGCCTGGTGTGAGCAGCTGGAGACAAGGGAATCATCTGCTCCAAAACATATTGGTGTTCCAGGTCCACTGGGGGAGAAATCCTTGAGTAAGATTTCAGGTGTTTGAGGAGGCTCAAAGCCTAGAGGAAAAAAAAAATAAATAAGAAAATATAAATTGCTGAGGAATTACTAGAAATTTTAAGGCTATTTCCTGAGGGAAAGATGGGTACATGGAATAATTAATTTAATTTCAACAGTGCTGAATAGCTCCATCATAAATAGACAAAGCAGAATTGAGGTGCCATTAGCAAGGGAACACATCTGGACACACCTGGCTCAGCTGGATGCTGGTGTTCTTCTCATCAGCACTTTGGATCACTCTCAGGATAATTTCCAGAGTTTCATAGTCATAAGGATCCAGCTGTTCAAAATAACCATCTGTTTTTTAAGATCTTACATGATTTGTCTTATAAAAACATACAAGTGTGTTGATTTTTCCCCAATTTTAATACCAATTCCTGTTTCCTTCAGTGTTATGTTGATATAAGCATCATGGCATAATTCTCTAAAACACTTTCTTAAATCCTAAATCAAGGCATCAGGATTTTGCTGAAAAAAAAAATTTAAAACCCTCCAAAAACCGAAAAATTCACTCCACAAAAACCCCAACCCTCCAAAATACAAACCCAAACAAACAAAAACACCCCCAACATATCATATTTACCCCCTACTATTTTTAATGTAGAACTTTTGCAGTGTACTTGGAAATGACTTTTTGTTTTATTTTCTGGCTGGTCAGTTTTTAAGGGAAGTGGGGAAGAAAGACTCTTGCCTCTCTTAAGAAAATTCAATATGTGGCTGTAATTTCTTTTGCAGAGTAGCAGAAAACTGAAACTTAACATTTGCAAGCTTTAAGAAAATTTGGAAAAAAAACACCTTTCCAACAATTTCTGTGGGATTATTCTTCTGTCACTCAAGTGACGTGCAGCAATTATTAGATGTAGATTCCAGGGATGTGTCTGTTGGTTTTTTGTTTTATTTTATAATTTTTTTTTACCTTGCACAATATTCCACTGAGGCTCATGACCAGGTCTTTGGTGCTGTTCAGCAGAGGAATTATTTTTAGTGCTCTAGCCAGTAATGTGGAATGAGGTTGCCTCTCACTGCTTTCTGCAGTGTCATCCTCAACATCATTTGTGTTTGAATTCTGGAGCAGAAGGGTTTCAATGCAAAGCTGCAGTGCAGCATCACTGTCCAGCATGAAAGTGCTAGGAAAGAACAGAATATGATTTTCTCTCTGAGCTTTGGTGTCATCAAGGAGTTTTTTGTCCTTATGGCTCAATTAATGCAAAGGCAAGATGTATTCTGATAGTTTTTTTTAAAAGAACAGTTTGTATTTTATATGAATTAGGATTTATTTAAAGCAAAGTAGATTTCAGTGGCCATGGCTGTTTTTACAGCAATAGATTTAATAAATTTAATTACCTGCAGTAATTCAAGATGAGACCTGTGTCTACTTCTGGGTTTTGTACCAGCATTCTTATGAGTTCTTTCTTCCTTACTGGTGGCTGTCTGAACACAGTCTCAAAAGAAATCTGCAGATAAAAACACATTCATCTTCTCAAGAGTCTTTCAGACACTATCAAGACTAATTCCTTACACAGTGAAGCTTTGACTTCTTTTAGTTTCAATCCACTTTCATAGCAGGAAAAAGCAGTGGATTTGCTGATTGTCCCCTGTGCCAAATAATACTTAAGAACTTCACTTTTCTTTTGCAGCCCCCTCAATTATTGCATTTCCATTTCTGATGTTTATTTATGCAGACAAGCAGAATGAAAAATCCAAAACAAAATCCCGACTTTGCTTACATTAGAATGGGAAATCTGTCTAAAAACTCACATCTCAGATTATATTGATGTTATTAACTGACTAACATAGTTAAAAAAAACCCTAAAATAAGTAAATTAATAAAAACTTACACCAAATTTACCAAGCTGGATACCCCATTCTGCATCAATAACCAATTCCTGGAATTTTCTTTTTTCTTCTGCTTCACCATATTGATCAGCAAGCTCTGCTCCCACCAGAGCTACTGCCTGGAAGGAAGGAGAAGGGAAGTGAATACAAGCTTAATAAATAATCTGAAAATTGGGAATCTTGACATCTAAATCCTTAGAGGAACTTCAAATAACTCATAAATGATCACACAATTGTGTAAAATGAAAACAAACCTCAGAGAAGGTGTCAGGACTACCCCACCTCCTGAGCTGGCAGTTCAAAGCTGCTTTAAAATTTACTTTCTCTAAAATATTTTCCTAACACTGTAGAAAGGTACTTTTCAGGTATTTTCTCAGAATTTACATTACTCTCCTTCCCCATTTCTTTACTTCCCATCTTCCCTTATATTTTAATAGATGTATTCACTCATTCCATTCTGGAGAACTGCTGCCAGAGAGCAACTTATCCAAAATATAACACAGATCTAAAAGATGATGGGGCCTGAAATAAATAATTTCAAGCTTTGGAATAAGTCACGATGAGGTTAAAAATCATATTAATATTGACAGCAGCTTTCCACTGTGGTTCAGAGGCAGCTCTTCCCCCAGGGCCCCAAATGAAGCATCTCTTAAATATTCTCTGTTTGCTGAAGAAACTCAAGGCCTTGAGAATTTACCAAAACTTTTCTGTAATTCTGCCATGAATTGTTTATGATCTCCCACAGCTTATTGAACATCTCTTCCCTGGGCAAAATGGTGCAATAGCCCAGGGCCAGGTTCAGATCGATGACACGGGAGTTGAACACCTGTGGTTTGGGGAAAAAAATGATAAACTTTAGGAATTTATTGAATTTCTTTAATAGGTCTCTTTCTATCGAGTGCAACACAGGAAAAATATACCATAATGTAGATGTGTATTGGGTTTTTAAATTAGGGAGGGAAAAGAATAATTCTGCATTTCAGGGTTTAAAATTTAAAATCCGAATATCCTGAAGCTAGCCTGAAAGTGACTTATTTACATCACTAATTCCTTTCCTTCCTTACTAAAAATGAAATTATTGCCAAACCAACACACTGGTGGACTTGGCTTTAGTTTAAGGGTTGTGCTCCATGATCTCAAGGGTTTTTTCCAACTGAAACAATTCCATGTGGCTCCCTCACCCTTTCCAGGGGGTCCTTACCTTGTGTAGTAAGTTCAGGGCAGAGGTCCTGATTACTGAGATGCTCTTCCCTTTCATAGCTATGAGGAAGCTTCTGGTTTCAGTGAGTAGCAGATGGCTGTCATGTGGCTGTTATAAAGAAAACAGCACCTAATTAAAATTAAATTCTAAGTCTTCAACTTCTTGTCATTTACAGCATAGTCAGAGGTGCTACAGCAATTGTGTTTTCAGATTTATTTAAGGCCTTCTAATTTGGAAAGGGATTTCTGTTTTCCAAATGCTTTTGAATTGAGGAATGTTTCTTGAATATTCTGCTTGTGACTTTTCCCATACTCAACAATGGTAGAACAACATGAAAGAACAGAGTAAATCATTATTAACACTCTGCAGGAAGGCCAGGAATAAAAGCTCAATTCTGAACACACTTTGCAAAGAGAGAGGACCATGAAAAACAGGGAAGAAACCACCAGCTCCTTTCACAAACTGACTCAACATCTGATCAAGTGGTGCTAATAAAAGCTCACAGTGAGAGCCTTTCCCCTGCCTCCCAAATCCTTAGAGAACAACTCTAAACTTGCTAAAAGTCACCTTTTCACTCAGGGCCACTTCCATGCTGTTGGAAATGCCGTGCTGGAGGCAGGAGCCGAAGGCACAGAGTGTGAGCTGCAGGGCCAGCTGGAACTGGCTGCACTCCAGCAGGTTCTGCACTGCTGCAGAGAAGGGAGTTCCAACAGGCAGCAGGAAGTTGTGTCCTGTGAAATATTTCAAAAAACAACCCCAGAAAGTAATTATGAAGCATGTTGTTCTTGGAATTAATATCAGAGTAGTTTCTCTTTTTCTTCATGGAAGGAATAACTCAGGATTTGCCTCAGTTGCCTTTAAAACTGAAAATTCTCAGGGGTTTTAATTTAATACAGATTCCCATTTTAGTCCAAAACCCACAAGTTTTTGACCAGAAGTTGTTTTCTTGGACAGGCCTTGAGGATCTTCACTCACAGTGGTAGAACTTCTGTCCTGCAGTACAGGTTTTGAGATGCTCAGAAATCCCATGGTGGGAATTACCACCCAAACTGGGGACTTCTGTGCTGAACCAAACCAACCCCCTAAAATCTGGCTGGAAGTGGAACATTGAGGCAGCTGTGAAACCCCCCCATGAGTCAGTCATGCCTGTGTAGGGTGAATTTAAACCTCCTGGTTTCCAGTGGTCTGTTCAGACTTTGAGTGTGGTGGATCTGCCCTCGTGCCCCTGGAATTGGGGGATTTTTAAGGTCCTTTCCCACCCAAGCAGTGTGTGATACCTTCCATGAACGTTCTGTGTGCCAGGCTCTGAGACTCCAGGGGGTACAGCTTGTCCCCTGAAAGACAGAAAATGCCCATCAGCAGCCTGCCAGGAACTCAGCAACACCTGCAAGTCTGGGAAAACCCTAAAAATACCACAGGACAGGACATAAAATAGAGTCACATGAATCCCAAGAACTATTTGCTGCTATTTTTAGCTGTGCCTGCTCAGAATTTATTTCCTAGGAGGGAATATCTTTCAGCCTCACAAAGGAATCCAACAGTTTCAGTAACTGCTTTGTATGTAAATCCCTTGGATGAGACAGTCAACATTAAACTCTTCATCTGTGACAATAAGAACCAAATCCAAAGTCATTTTTCCATTTTGTACCCCCTCCATTCCACCACGAATTTATCTGAGATTTCTGAAGTGGTAATTTCCACACACAAGCTGAATTCTTTCCATTTCCAGATAAAAATCAATGAGAAACACAGATTTGATATTGCCTCCATGTGGAGGAGAGCAAGCTTACCACAAATAGGCAGAAAAGCAGAAGTGAGTTCATATGTGACTGGAAGAGATGTCTGAGGATCGAGGACTATCCCATCTTCTTTAAAGAAATCATCATAAGTCCACTCCTCATAAGGATCTTTATCTCCTCCAGCAGATGCTGTCTAAGTAAGAATGTTGTCAAGGCAGAGTTAATGAGTGCATTAACAGGTTTCTGTTTTGGAATACAGGAATAGAACATGATGTTCTACTTGAAAGTAGTAATTCTGTTAAATAGCCAGTGGCAACGAATCCATTTCCTACCTAGAGTGGCCACATTTGTATTTCATGTTGCAGTCGTTTGGTTGTAAAGCCAAAATGTACCCTTATTCAATTTAATGGAGGCTTTCATAAACATTCTTGGCCAAATATTATAAGCAAACATTTTTGCAAATGGATCATTTTCTAGAAAAATAACATTTTGTGGATGAAGCCCAGCCACTCTGCTCTTCTTTACTCCAGCTGTAAGAGCTCATTCATTTCAAGTAGCCTGAAGCACTGCTTGACCTAAACAGAAGACAAAGCTGCTATTCAAGAACTTGATCATCCTAAAGTTTTACAGAACTCTTGGGAAAGCTTTCACATAATACATTCATTTAAAAACCAAACCCTCCCTGTCAGACTTTCAAGCCAGCTCTCTGCTAGTCCTGGCAGAAGCTGTTTGATAAAATCACTATTTTCAGCAGGATTTATTATACTGAGATGTAAGTGGAGAATGCTATTTGTGCTTGTCCCACAGCTGCCCTGCTTTTAGGACTCAAATCAGTTTATTCTTTAAGCTGAAGAAAACACAAATTCTAGGAAATGTTTATTTGTGTTTTTTTTTTTTTTTTAATATTGTTGGCTTTTTGATTAGAGTGCTGGAGAAATGAGGGGGAAAATAATACATACAGTGAACAGCACAGAAAATACCTCTGCTGTAAATTCATAGTTGTCCATTTGGCACTGTCCATGAATTTCCTTGGCAAGTGAAGTATATTTACACAGTTCCAAACAATCCAACACTAAATCTGTAAAAATAATGAGATCAATTAGCAGGAATGGAAGGTTCACCTGTCCAATTAAAAGGAAACAATATTGCAGCACCTATTTTCCCAGCTGCAGATCTAAAAATTCACTTGGATTTCATGTTTATTGAACACTGGATGGAAAGCTGGGCTCCCAACATGAACACAGGTAGATGGGAAGAGGAAATGGGAATTACTTGGACTGCATAGTGTGGCTGCCTGGCCAGCCAGCTCATGGATCACTGCTGGAAGGTCCAGCCCAGCAGGAGTGACCATTGGAACATCAGCTCCCAGCATATGGCAAAGCCTTTGACACACAGCAAACAGCAGCTTCCCTGTATTCTCATTCCAGCTGTTTTCATAGAACTCCCTAGTAAGAAAGAAAAGGATGTTAAAAATAAAAAGCTAGTAGTTCTTAGTGCTTTTACTTAATTCTGTTCTAATTATTTAACTAAAACAAAAAAACCCCACCTTTTCTCTGTTCTACATAATGCAAAAAAGTGGCAGAAATAGCTCAGAAAAGCCCATTCATGATCTTGAAAAGCTCTGCAGTTTTACCTGCATATATTGACAGCCACTTCCAATTTTCCATCATCCAGGGCTCTCAAGGCCAGTTTTTCCCCCAGTTCATGCTCTGAGACTTGCAGGAGCAAAGCCAGTCTGTACAACCTGGATTCAGTGGGAGGCCTTTTGGGCTTGTCACCTTCTGAATTACAGTTCACTGCTTGCACATTTCTGGTCTTGGATGCAGATCTGACACGTTCATAAGAGCTCATGTGATCCTCAAGAAGTTCAGATATCAGTGAAGGGTTCCTGTATTCTTCATCTGAGAGAAAGATATTAAAATGCTCCTGCACCAACAACAAAAAAAAATTATATATGTGTCCATGTAACTTCCTTTAAATTACTATTTTTTTTACCTACTGTCCTGAGATCTTAGTAAATTCTTACAGCACTCTATTATGAACTCTTTGAAGTATTAGCAATTAAGGCTTTAGTGAGAGTATTAATTTTTAGTTTAAAGAGACAACTGAGTTCTAAGTAGGAAGTTCCCCAGACTAGATTAAATTGCTAGATTAGCATTAGAATCAATTTGAAGTGAGTAATAAAAACAACCTTTGCACGCACATTGTTAATACAGTTAATTTTTAATGTGATCCATGTGATAAGATCAATTGGAGTGGCTACAATCAAAAGGGATTGAAAACAATAAGAATACTCACCTGCAGGGTAGCAAGTGTTTCAAACATCTTTAGGTTTTCTTGACATTCATATTTCTTCACGGGATTGTCTGTTGGAGGAGAAAAACAATTACATTTAGACTCCATTTACACGAGGAAGATAGAAGATGTTTAAGTTGTACCTTTACCTTTTTGAATGCAGAACCAGAATTTAAGGACTTCCACCAGTGTCTTAGTCATAAACATTTGTGTTTTTTGCTGCAGGAAAAGAAGAGGTTTGAATTTTTTTGTTAAAATGTTGCCAGAACAGACTTGGGCTTCAGCTCTTAAAGTACAATGCAAAGTTCCACAAACTTCTTAAGCAACAATTAAAAGTTTAGGGTACAACCAGTTGAAAAGCAAATGAACAGAAAGTTATTTTACATATTAATCCTTCATAGAAACAGTAAATATTTTATAGGTGTAATATGTATTTACTCCAGTCTCTTAGCTCTCAAAGGAAATATCCACACCTCCCTTTTCAGAATAACTTGTGTGCACACTGTGGTGTGAAAAACCTTGGTACCTCTTCAGGATCATCTGCTTTGTTCTGTAACATCAGTCTTCCCCACAGAGTCAATCTCTCTACAATTTCCTCAGCCTTAGCAAGAGGCAGAGATTTTAACAAAGTCAGAGATTCCTCTCCCTGTAGAGAGAAAAAGAAACAAAAATTAGAACAGAAATAATAAAAAGGAAAGGGCATTTTCCTTTGGAAAAGCTGGGTTATGTGCACATTCTTGTTCTGATGCAATGGCTGCACAATGGCCATGAGGGTAAGCAAAAACAATACATGAAAATGTGTAGAGTCTTCAATTCCAAACTCATCTGGTGTATTGCAGGTCGTAACTTTCATTCTATTCTGCCACAAAAGAAGGCTAAAACTCTGACAAAGAATTCATTTTCAATGCTAAACAGGCAGTTGGGTGTCAAATTAATAATTTGAATTAAAAATACATGTGCAAACTGCTTGTAAGATTTCAGCAATACAACTTGCCCGTTTTGTCAAGAGGCCTCAGTGTCTGTAAATTCCAGGATCAACTGCCATGAAGTATTTCCCTACCCTTTCTTTGTCAATCAGGTCCATCATCCTCAGGAAATACACTTCCCCAGTGGGCAGCAGGTAGGCTTCCACAATTTTCAAGGCATCCTCCAAGCAAGTAGGGGTATCTTGTTTGAGAATGTATCTCACAAGTCTCTGTAAGAAGAAAATAGAAATGGACTTTAGTTTGTTGATGTACAGGATAACAAAGGAATTTGTTTATCATGCTACTTTAGCAATTGAATTGTTTGGTTTGTATCAAGTTACCTGGAAGCTTAAAACTTTTATCTAGAGAAAAGCTGACTGAAGTGTAACTGGGAGAAAACAGGGCTTGGGGACTGAATTATCCTGGGAATTCTGAAAACTTGTCTGGTTCCTCATGATATTGAGGAACTTCTCTAGAAATATTCATGTCTTCTCCTAATGAAGGGGAGATGCTAAAAAAAACCTAACCCAAATAGGGAAAAAAAAAATAAATCACCAAGTGCTGTTCCCTATGACCTTTGGAGAAATCTGAAGGCTTGGTAACCTACCATTATCATCTGCTTGTCCTTCAAAAGATTGGTATCTCTTATCCCATGGGCTCTCAAAAGCTTCTTCATCTCCATCAGTCGGTAACTTTCCTGCAGTAACTTCACTCTGGGGACAAATCAACCCTCATTAACTCCTTTGCCACCCCCAGCTACAGGATTTCATCACAACATCAGCCACACAGTATTTCCCCAGCCAAGGGATGCTGCTTACTTGACATGATTCATTTCCAGGTGCTGTTTGACCAGCTGCTCCACTGCTGCACTCCATGGCACCATAGCTCTGTGCATTATCTGCAGCACTGCATCAAATTTCAGCTGCAAAAGGGACACAGACAGCTCACTTTTCAAAAGAAGTTTCCTTTATTTTCTAATTTTCTTATATTAGTATACAAGAGAATAAAATTTCCCTACATACTAGTAAGTATTGAACTTTGAACTATTGATCATGTGTGACTGATCCCTTTAGGCAAGGATTTTATCTGCACTTGCATAAAGGGCATTTATTGTCATCATGTGATGTGTCAAGTTTGATTAGAAAATGCTTGCAGTCATTTATGACACTGTGGTTCTATATATATTAAAATTGGTGAGTTTTCCATGTGATGACATCGCAACTACAATTATATCCTCAAAAAACACAGGGGAGATGATTAAAATAGAATAAGAAGACAACACACTATTTTCTCATAGCACTCATTAAAAATGCACTCAGAGAATTATGTAAAAAGCATGTTCTGCTCTGAACTGATGTGCTGGGGTCATTTGATGCCTTTCATAAAACATACTTACATCTGTGTCAGAGATGCAGGCAATGACAGCCACTGCCTTGGCCTCCCAGGCAGTTCCAAACACTGAAATAGATCGTGTCCTACAGCGCTCCAGCAAATCCTGTGTGTTTTCATAAAGGTGATTAGAACGTTTGAAATCACAAAAGACAGGAGTGTCTTATGATAGGAACAAAAATGTAAAGTTTTCTGGGCATTAAGGAATTGTTTCCTAACTGAAATAGTAACTATCATTAAGTTTATGGACAGGAATCTAAAAGATGGGCCTAAAATTCAGTAGTAAATTCAAATGTTCACCAGACCTGGTTTCTGCTTCTTGATGTTGAAGTAGCTTTCTTCAAAAGGAAGAAAATGTGGATACCTTGACATACTGTAGAAGAAGCTCATCTTTTTGTAGCTTGTGTTCACACAGGTAGGGTTTTATAAACTTCTCCAAAATTGATGGGACAAGCTCTGGAGCCAAAATTTTATCCAGCATGCGAAACACAATAGTGGTTGCATTTTCCTGGACAAAGTGGGAGAAGGTCATGTTAGAACATCACACATCAGTGCAAGGCCATTTTACATCTCTGATACATAATCCAAAACCTGAGGCCACTGAAATCAACTGAGAGATTTCCAGAGTAAGAATCACTCTTTAGCTCAATTAAACCTTTTTGTTTACAAAGCTTTTCTTGTTCAGTTGTACATTTAATTTCTCTGCTGCCAATCCTTTTTCCACAGCAGATGATTTGTAACAACCTGCAAACCTTGGAGTTTGAGCCACACCTTCTCACAGTGTCTTATGTTGTATTTATAACTTCGGTTGAAAGAAAATTTCTAATACAACTTATCAAATAGTCTTAGCAGCTTCTGAATGGAAATGTAACCATTTAACATCCATCAGGATTCCTCTTCTGTCTGACTTTCAATTACATGCCCTAAGATTATTTTCCTTTTCAGAACAAACTGAAAAGCACTTTTTCAATTGTCTGCAGTGTTACCTTCTCAAAATCACAGAATGCCAGCCTGCAGTTGTATTTTCTGTACAGATTTCTCAATTCTTGTAAATCATTTACCAGCTTCTTTAACCTCTGTATCTCTTCACAGTCACCACACCTCTGAAACAGTGTTGAGAAGTGAAATGTTAGGAGACAAGACCATTAAGAGGCTATCACCAACTTTTTAAAAAATCTTTAAACACATTCCTTTCATGGAATTAAGTCAATCTTCACCAAAACCAATAGTGACCTAACTATCATCCACTCTAGCTCTAGCAACAGCATCTGTCTATAGTCTCTTAGTACTAATTCTTGTATTTATTACATTTCTTACCAAAGGAGTCCACTTGCCAAAAGCTGTCACTCCCAGTTCACCTTGATTTTTACTTGTGAAAAAAATCTCTGCCACTTTGAGTCCGTTTTCAGGCCAGTTTGCCTGTCCAAAATAATTGGTATTAGCAAATTATATTATACACCTAGAAATACAAGATGTGCTAAGTTTCTGCAGTGTGATTTACCTTGTCAGTTAATTCAAGGTTTCGAGCAGCTTGCTCCAGCCATTTTGCTAATATTTTCTGGAAAAAATACAGTTATAAGTAGAGTTATGCTGTCTATCAAAGCAAAATATGCCATTAGAAACTTCTTTCAAAAGAAATAATTTCAAATATAAAAGCTAGGGAAAATCCATTTCAAAGACAGGAACAAATTCCTGACATTCATGGAGGTCTGACAGTAAAATCATTTTAGTCTGAGAAAATTACAATTAACTTTTAAAATTACAATTAATTACTTAAACCAGTCTCACCTGTCCATCTGGTACAACCCTTCTTGAGAATGGGATCACAAAATTTTTAAGCCACACACAAAGTTCTTTCAAAGGAGCAGTGAAATTGATAGAATTGAGCAAATCCTTCAGCATTTCCTCATCAAAGCTGCTTTCAAAATCAGCCTAAAATATTAAACCAGAACAATTACAGATTACAGATCCATGGAGTATATGTTCATCTGATACTCTGGAAAGCTGTTTCACTAATAGGAAGAGTAAATTTCCAAAATACAAAGAGAAAATCTCAGCAGTCAGAGACAGAAATTAAATAAATAGCTCTGTTTAGTAAAACTAGAGCTTGGTCTTCTTAAAAAAATAACTGAAGGAGTTTCTTTACAAATCACACTGTTCTATTACTTTCAGACTTGTTCTACAGTTCTGTATTATTGAGAAAACAGCAGACATGGAACTGAAAGTCCTACACTAAAAAATAACAGCACACTTGCACTATCTTAAATGTGTCATTCAGAGGAAGGAGCCTGTGTGATTATTTTTAAAGGACTTTAAGGTAGGCAGCAAACATCCACTTAATTCTGAGAGCTGTGCTTGCAAGAAAGCAAATGGAAGATTACAAGCACTGCAGAATAAATCAAATTGCCACGACTGAGAAATATGAATTCTGACATCAGAAATACCAGTTTATTCCTAAATCAATAAGGAGTTCAGCCTCCTAAGCATCCAGGTGAACAGGTAATCATGGTGGGAATTGAAGAGATTCTTCCATGGACCTTTGCTTCTCTGAGCTGTTTTGTAACAGCCCCTGTGAAATTAGGGAGGAAAATGGAAGAGATTTACCCTTCCCCATAAATCCCAGAGGTGTCTGTGCCACCTCACCTGATGCCTAAGCCAGAGGTATTGGGCACAAGACAAATTTCCTTCTTGCAGCTGAAAAACAATAATCTTGAACATGTCCTCGTTATTCAGGAATTCTGTCCAAGCAATGCCACTAAAAGTGAGAGGGGAAAGAGAAGCTTTGTTAAATGTCATTAACAAAGGAAGTGGGGGGAGAACTTCAAAGCTTTTCTACCAACTGCTGGATGTCGTAAGAAACAACAGCAGTGGTGCTTTGTGTTTGTATAAAATCACAAACCCTCCTACACATATTGAACAAAAACCCCAACTATTTAAGTGGATGTGCAACAGACAATTTATGTTTTCAACATCTAGGATGACTCAACCTCTCTGCACTCTCCCTTCTCTACAGCACAGGATGGGAAACCTCAGGCAGAGAAGGAAGAGCTTGAAGTTTAATGAATTAATATTTAAAAATTCATTATTATTATTAAGATAAAATTATCTTAATTTCAGTGGTGAGGCTTAACAATCACAATTCTATTTACTTTATATCTTAAACACAAACAAACCTGAATTTCTCTAGTCCAAAAGCTTCATAGAATGTTGTAAGCCTTGCCTGAGCTCTCAATACCTGAATGCAGATCAGATTTAAGGTTAGTATCTGGCTTGACATATTGTTACATTAAATTATCAGAGCACCGATTCTCCTTGAAGGCAGATGAGGCCAATTTACAACAGGACTAAACAAGAAACAAAAGGAAATACCTGAAAGTACTTTAAGAAAGGTTCTGCCTTCATGGAGCATCTGAAAGTGAATGCTTCTGTGACTGAAGGAATGGCTTATTTCTGGATCTGTCATTACTGTGGTTCACTTTCATACTATAAAGTGTCATTTTGTTTAGACTTTAAAAAAATTTAGCAGTAGTTTACAGTTATAATTTGAATTTATAGTTTGTAAAACTCTACATTACAATTGTTTATACAATACTGCAGATCAAGAAGTTTGTCCTCACCTCAGCTATGGATACTGGAGCCCCATCAGAGGGTGGAGCATTGCTTCTGTTATCTTTCTTCAAGATCTGAAAAAAGGACATGAAAGGGTTTGGCTGACAATTCAGAACATGCCAGACAGGACTGTGAGTGCAGTAAAGACATGAGCAAAAAGTCAGGACTTCTGTAAATTGAGATTTTACAATGTTAGATTGGATCTAACCTGATCCAGTCTAATCTGGTTGGATTTCTGAATGGATGGAGGATCAGATAATGTGTCTCTCTCTGGTTCTGTTTGATAAGACTAAAATAAACAAAAAGGTGACCTACTTTGAGCTTTAGTTTGAAAATTAATATTTTAAAGATACTTAAAAAAACTTCTACTCAAAACCAAACCCTGCTTTCTGATGCAAAAATAAAACTGTGAGCTCTTTTTTGCCCTTGAGCAATACCAAGAACGAGGTTGGAACAAGACTTGCTGCTTCTCCATGTTTAGTTACATAGGATTTATAATGATTTACTTTTGCCTTTTGGAATGACTGGAACTGCTTTGTGCCCCTCTCAAGCTGAGCAGAAGGGTGGAATAGAAATTGAAGAATAGAAGAAATAGAAA
>VXBU01016268.1:147358-179007 GCA_013400315.1 Bombycilla garrulus
GGCTCGGGAGCCGTGTGCGCGGAGGCACAAAATGGCGCCCGCCGCGCCTTGGGCTGCGGCGCCATGATGGGCTCGGGGAGGGGCGGCCGCGCTGCGCCCACCGCTTCAATCCCCGTCTCCAGAAGTTTCTGTTTCGTTCTTCGGCGTTTGGAGAGAGGAGAAGACTCCCTGGGTCTGAGCTCTGGTGGTTCTATGACTCTGGGGAGAAGTGCTGTGGTCGTACTGGCGTTTCTCGTGGGGACTGTGAGGCCGAGCTTCCCTGTGAGGGGAGCGACCTGGTGTCTGTGCCGTGTTAAATTTTTGTTTTTCTCCTTTTCTTCGCTCCTTTTCTTTGTGTTTGGTTACAGGCTTTTTTGCTTTCGATTAATTCGCTCCCATCCTGCTTTTTATGGTTAATATAGTTGGGAAGCGCCTCTGCTGTAGTTACCACTGCCCTTCATGTTCAAGCAGGGTCTAAGTGTGGCGTAATTTTCTCTGAAAAAATTTGTGATCTGGTAAGGTATAAGGTATTTCACCCCTCATTGGGTTGAAGAACCAGTAAGAGTTATCAGAGTTAACCTGATGTGGTTAATTTTTTCAGAAGCTGTTAAATAGTTTTGAATGTAAAAATCCCGAAAAACTAGCGAACAAACAGGGCTTGAAAGTGATAAAAGTTTTCAGAGTTGACTTTAAGCATTTTGCCGTGTCTATCTGGTGCTTAAAGTTCTTATCTTAAAAGTTTGACCCGTGGTGAAGCAAAACCACTTTTTTTTAAAAAGTTGTATAACTTAATCCTGATAAGAGTAAGATACATTTTTCTGTAAGAGGGTTTTAATTATGTACTTTGGTTTTGCACTTAGATTAAAGATACTGTTCTATTTAGAGGTTCCTCTTAAGTGTAGGTGAGGGGTTCAGGTAACGCTGAGCCTGTGGCCAGTCTGAAAACTGAGAATTATCTCAGTGAATTCTGTCAGGTTTTTAATTGCTGGTGGTTTTCCTAGCACAGAGATTTCCCCCAGGTGCAGAGCACAAGGGCACTAACGAGCAGCACTGTGTAAATAATGAGATTGGTAGCCTTGGAAAATGTGGCAGTGGGCTCAGTTTTACTTGGTTAGTGTGTTTTAAATCCCAGGTAATTTACACTCATAGCTGGTATTTTTCTTAAGTAACTTTAAAATGGGAATAGTAGTAGCAGAAATATAAATCCAAATATTTACCTGTAGCATGTCATGAAGAAAGGCTGCCATTAGCACACATTACCCACATATTAATGACAATTTGCAATATCTGTCACCGTTTAAGAAAAAGGAGCTGTTTTGTTTTTCAAAGCAGTGGGTATAAATGAGCATTTGAGAGATTTTCTCATGTTTTGTTCAGTTTGCAAACTGTTCTGCCAGTTGCAGCTGGTGGAAAACTGCAAGTTCAAGTCCTCTGCTGCACAAAATTGTTTTCCTGAATAGCAGATCTGGGCCAGATGATGTCCTTGGTGCCATCTCCTGCAGCCCCACGTTGTCCAGAAGGTTTGATTATGGCTGGTACAGAGATCGGAGCAAGAGCAGTGCAGCTGTAAAATCATTAATGAGAGCAGTGTGTGCTTTTTCTCTCTGCTCCTCGCAGTGCATTGTGCACCAGTTGTACTCTTTACCTCTCACACACTGAGTCACAGAGTATCTCGATTTCACAAAATCAGTTTGGGATTTAATCCTCCTAGATCAAGGTTTCAGAGTGGATGGAACACCTTGGTTTTCATTATCTGGTAAAAATGTGATCTTGGAACAGGTGTAAGTGACCTGTGTGTGCTCTCATATAAATAAATATTTTTGCAGAGATACTGTTGAGGTGATTCATCATTTCAGAGCTGTCCAACCCTAACACAGTCAGTGCACCTTACTGCATTTCCCTTCAAAGTCCATTCCATGCTTCAGAACACTCTGGGGTTTTGTGCTGTGCCTCAGGAATTCCCTAACTTGTCAGGTCACTCAGATCTGTTAGGAGAGCATTGACCTCAAGTAATCCTGCTCATGGAAATGCTAAAAAGTGATTGACCTACAAACAGCATTTAGAGAAAACTCTGCCTCAGGGTTTAGTGTTATTGATACTCACTGAAGTACATGGGAAAAGTACAGTTTAATGCAGTGAGAGAGCAAAATGTGAACTTTTTATCAGTTCTTTGTTAAAATCTTGAAAAGTCAATCTGCATGCAGGTACACAGTTCAGTGCAAGTCTACAAAGCTGTTGCCTAAGTATGGGGTGAACACAGTGTTGTCTTCACCAAAAAAAAGAAAAGAAAATTAGGTTTATCTTTAGAGGAAGCGTGAGGTAAATTGTTTTTTTTTTCTTGGTTTTCAGTCCTAAGCTTCTGTTTCTTAAAAATTCTGTCCTCGTGTGTAGGGTAGTGATACAGAACGAGATGGAGTAGCCCCAGAAAAATCCTCTCCAGAAAGAGAGAAGAAAAAGGAACAATCAGATGCCTCCAGTTCTCCCAGAACATCAAAGCATCATTATTCAAGATCCCGCTCACGGTCCAGGGAAAGACGACGGAAGTCAGGTATGGTCTGGATTGGAAGCAAGTTCCTTGTGGAGCTGAACTTAGAAACAATTTTGGGAAAAAAACAGCCTGACTTAGCCCTAGTAACTTGTTAGAATTGGGGAAAAATGGATCTTGTAACTTTTGGGGTTAAAAGTTAAAACTTTTGGGGTTGTTAAAACTGCTGACGGGAAAGGTTTTATCAGTGTTGAGGGGACTGGGGAGGGGGAACACAGACCACACCAAACAGGAAACGGTCCCATTTTGATTAGATAAGCATAGACTGGGATACTTCTGCATAGTTGTAACAAGAATAAGGTTACCTGGCAGAAAAAACAGGTTTGGAGTATAATGTGGGTTAGTTTTCCACTGCCAGAGCTTAAATAAATGCAAAGGCCTAAGGCTAACAGAACTTGCTTTCTGCAGTAGATACTCAAATAGTGCTGTTTGTTCTTGAAATCTTGATTTTAAGGGATGGAATAATTGAAAGGAGCTAGGAAGATAATAGTCAGGTGATCTCCTCTTTATCTTGCTAAATGACAGTAAATGTTTTCTTCTCCAGATACTGAAGGAAGAAAACACAGAAGCCGGAGCAGAAGCAAAGAGGTAATTAACACTTTGTAGTGTTTAGGTAATTGTACATCTTAAAAAGTATCTTGTAGTAATGCACATATGTGTAAACTTATATAAATGACTTTATGGTAAGTACAAGAAATTGAAAACTTTAAGCTTAAAAATGGATATGGAGAGCCTTTCATAGTGAAGCATGATTGCAGCCATCATGTTGACAAGGTAATAGTTTTATAGAAAATGCTTTCAGAAACTAGTAACTTAATTTCTTTCTTTTTTTTTCCTTTTTTTTTTTTTTAATTTTTATGGAAGCAGCCAAAAGAGAGAGTTCATGTGGAGAAGTAGAATGGTGTTCTTGATCACTTTTACAGAGCTTCCATTATCCAAAAGCCTTGGGTGGCTTTGTTCCTGGACAGTGTTTCAGGACTTTGAATAATACATACCTGTCTACTTAGGGGCATTAAAAATAATTCCCCACCAGACTGAGCTCTGTTTATTGCATCCTTTAATTCTAAAGGCTGTCATAGCTTGACAAACAAGCTGAGTCAGCTGGAAATGTGACAGTAGCAGCAAAAATTTCAGAGGGCTGTCTCTTAAAATAAATGAATAAGTGTGTGTGTGTGAATATATAGGGGAGTGAGAAGAGACAGCATCAATAATGTCTTAAAAATAACTGGCTCACACACCAGAGAAGAGCTGAAACAAGCAAACCAGGAGCATCCAAATAACCATAAAGAAGCTTAAGCCACGTGGGGCCATAGGCTGGGACAGATAAGGCACTTTTTAACCTCAAACCTGGGTCAGGAACTTCTCCTTCCCATTCCAATGGAAGCTCTGTTTAAAAAAAAAAAAGGAGGAAAGAAAAATCTAGGCGAGTTTTTGTGAAATTGAATAATATATTGTTTAGCTCACATGATAACATTTCTATAATAAATCATACTCAGCGTGCTAATGCGCGAAGAGACTGAACTGAAGACGCTGCAGACTCAGATAGCAAAATTATAAGCCTACTTCATGATAAGGTAACTATTAGTCATTCAAACTCATATTTCCCTTAAAAATATCTTAAATCCGTTATGGGATATAATGGTGGTTTTATTACTAAGTATGTGTCTGAAAGATGTGATTTAAAAAACAAACTTCCAAGACTCTTGTTAATTATTAAGCAAAGAAGGTGTTTAAAGTCCTGTCCAGTGCTTTGCCAGACTGTTGGGTCTAATCTTACACAATTTATTTAGCAGCTTTTATTGCAGAGTGAACAGATGAGAAATGATCTCCCACAGTAGATGTACTGTTGTCATTCATTTGCAAGGTTAAGCTCTGTCTGTAGGCTAAATGCTGAATATCAGTAATTCTTAGTATGTATGTGAGAAAAACTACTTACATAAATATGTACTTAAGATTAGTGTACAGGTAACCTCAGCTGTAAGAACTGATTATTAAAGGAGCTAAGAATAAAATACTGTGAAAGCACAAAAATTATCTAATATTCTTGTTTACTTGAAGAACAGTAATCAAATATATTTAGAAATTGATACATTAATAAAGAATTAAGCTTGGGCAAGTGGATATAAACCAATTATAGCATCTTCTCCAGACTCATTTGACAGAGAGTTATGATGGAATAAAAGGTTTTATGAGTAGTTAACAAATTTAGATAAGCAACAAAACCAAACAAACAACTTTTGACTCATTGGTGTTTATCTAAAATGAAAGTTTCATGCTTAGTTTGTGACTCGAGCAGCACATTATTTAAACATAAGACTTAAGTGGGCTATGCTTTTATGCTAGAAGGGTTTCAAAACACACTGGATATATTAAGAAAGGGTGTTGATGTCACGACTTAGTCTCTAAGGAAAGCACTGGCAAAAATCAGGCCTGACCTTGCTAAATATTTTTGGCACTGCAGCTATAAAAAGGAATCTTTTCTTTTTTTTTTAAGAGGCACTGCAGGAAGGAATTGCAGTATAGTGGAGCAGCATATCTGTAATTTAAAACTACTGTGGGAAGTCTGAGTGATGCATGTTCGTTTGAAATACTAAAAATGGGATGGCAGCCATGTAAATGATCACTTTGCTTTGAAAAAACTGTTGGAAGTTATTGGAGAGAGTTTTGCTCTAGAAAATAGTTACCTAATGATGACTAGAAGATTTTTTTTTGGTTTTGAAAGCAAAATAGTTTGTCTGGAACTATGTGTGAATTTTTAATAACTTTCTACATGGAAGGCTCAGGCAAATATTAAATAATCACTGCAACTGTGTTTATGTCCATATTCATAAATTGTCAGGTTCTTTAAGATAGCTACTTAAGTGCTTGGAATGGAGACAGTAACTGAAAATGACAGGTTTTTTTTTGTTACAATGCTGTGAGTCTTATATGGAAGCACTGTAAAGATACCTGGATGGATACATTAAAAATCCTTTCTAGACAGTGGGAGGAGGGAAAAGGGGGAAAAAATGATAGTGTGCATTTGCAGCTTTGGGTAGTTGGTGGCATTAGGTAAAGCAGCCGTGGCTCATGATTGAGTCACACTCCTAAGGTTACTAATGTTGCATCACAACTTAGCATTTTTACCTTCTGATACCCATACTAACTCTCTTTGTTGCACTATTTTCCTGAAAGAACCAACTTCTTCTTAAAACAGGCAAGAAGACATGAATCCAAAGAGAAGTCCTCCAAGAAGCACAAATCTGAAGACCACAATGACAAAGAGCATTCTTCTGACAAGGGAAGAGATAGCCTAAATTCATCTGAAAATGGTGAGGAGAGGCATAAACGCAAAGAGAGAAAGTCATCCAGAGGGAGGAGTCATTCCAGGTCCAGGTCTCGGGAAAGGTGAGTTGTTACATGTGATTACTATGTGAGTGCATTTCCAAAACCCGTGTTTGGAATTCTTGTAGAGTTCTGAAATGCAGCTCAGTTCCATCCCTGACCTCTTTTAAAACATCAGTTTATATTGCATGTTTCAGTTTTCACTGGGTAGTGCAACTGAAGATAGTTTTTTTGCAGATTGGTTTGAAATAAAAGTAAAAATAGCACTAAGACTTTGTATAGGGATGTCTCATGTTCATAACTGGTATAGGAAATACTACACAGAGTATTAAATGTACCTTATTGTCAGTGACAGGAAAGCAAATACGCCTTACAGTGACATGACTCTTTACTTCCCAAATCATGAGCTTCCTCAGAGGGAATGCTGGCCAATATTCTTCCCTGGTAGCCCACCCAGCACTCTCTGAGGGTAGGAAAATTGCCTGGGACAAGCAGGCTGCTGCCAGCAGAGCTTCTCCCTTGGTAGCTGAGGGATGTGCAAGGAACAGGCTTTGGTTAATGACAGGCTGGGGGACTGGATGTGACTCACCTGGAACTTGGGCACCTCTTCCCAAAGCTCTCAGAATACCATGCAGAGGAGCAGGGGTGCGTTGCCTTGGATTTATGACTCCTGCATCAGATTAGTTTGGCTTTGGATTTGTTTTGAAATACACACTTTAATGAGCAAGTAAAACCAGCAGTGTTGATGAGTATGGTTATGTACAGAAACTCTACAGCTCACTTGTAGCCGGTGGTGGGGTTTGGTTCCTTTCCCCTTTCATCCCTTAGACCTGCAGCTTAACCTGTTGAAGGCATGAGCATTTCCATGCGTAGTTTGCAGTCTCCCCACCCTGCCTGGTGCATTTTGCCCTGTGCTGATGAAGCCATGTGTAAGTCCTTAAGTACAGACTGATTTGAGCCCAAGAACACGTGTAAGAATTCGGGGCGTGTGTTTCAGACGTCATCGTAGTAGAAGTCGCGATAGGAAAAAATCCCGATCCCGCAGCAGAGAGAGAAAGCGACGGATCCGATCTCGCTCTAGATCAAGATCTAGACACAGACATAGAAGCAGAAGCAAAAGCAGAACCAGGAGCAGAAGCAGGTAAGTGTTACCTTCCACATACGTGGTGATGTTTGGTTGGACGTTGTGTGGTGGGCTGATGTGATGGGTTTGCCGTCAGTGTGTGTTCAATGCAGTTCAATGTGTTTGGCTTTTTCTCAGCTGTACTCAGAGTGGGTTCAGGACTGGGTGGTTTGCTTGGTTTTACAGAAACATTTCTCCTGGACAGCTGAAATGTGAAGCTCTTGGTTTTCATAGTGTGACTTCATGTTAGCAATAGTATTTAAGTGGGAAGAACTGAAGAATAAGATACAGGTGACCCTTTCCTGTGTTAGTAGTAGTGTGGTTGGCATACTGGTGTATCTATCCCTTCAGTTTGTGTACATATGATAGAGGAAAAGTTTCGATAGGAATCACTGGCTGTCAGAACAGCACAAAGTTAACTTAATTTTTCTGTGAAGTGGCAGTTGGTGTGGTGTTATGGTAAATTTTGGTTCAGATTGATTATTTCTGATATGAATGTACTCTTCAGTGTAGTGATTACCAGCTCCTCTTTAAGCTCAGCTTGAGAATATCTACCACTTTAATTTTTCTCCCCAAGTGTTTTGATTTCTTCCTTAAATTCTAGAAGCACTTGATCTAGACACATACCAGCTTGGTCTGGGTCTGTTTGACACAGTTGAGATTCCATACTTCACCTGGCATATGCTGAACTTGCCATTTTCATCACTGTAGAGAAGTTAATGTTTTTTCAATAGTGGTAATACATTCAGTATTTTGGTGTAGAATCTCTGTATCACCTTTGCATTCTTAATGCCCTGTAGGATTTTCTCAGTGGTGAAGCTGAAATACGACTTAATGACTGCTACAGACGTTTTGTTGAAAGTAGTTTGAATGAAAATCAGTGTCCCTGCAGAGCTGCAGGAAAGTGTTGACTGTTCCAGTTCTCGTAATAGTGTTTTCACCAGAATATTTTAAATTGTTCTGTGACTGGTTATGACTACTCAGCATTACAGTGGAGCTTTGGAGTCCTAACAATCACACTTGTGTAATGCTACAACATCCCTTGTGGAACTGTTCAGAAGACTTTTCTGAAGAAGTAGTTGAGTTACGTGGTTTGTGTCATTTTTGACATGCACTTTCTACCAGACATTGAGCTGGGGTGAGTAGAGCTGGGTCTGCAGCTGGTACATACTGCTTGCATTTAATGGTATTTAGGCTTCATTCAGCATGGTGTGCAAGGCTTCAGCTCCCCATTTTTTTCCAGTTACTGTAGATAATGTGCTCTGTTTAAAAGTCACTTTGAGCATTGTGTGTAATGGCTCCATGAAAACTTCATGTGCCCCAATAGATTTTGGCTTCTGCCGTGGAATTCAAATTACCTGAAACAGAACATCAGATGGGGGAAGAAAAAGTAAGGGATAGTCATAGCTTGGGAATTTCTCCAACTGGAAACAGGTCTTGTGGGATGCTGGTGGACATACTGCAAGAATCCTTTTCTTTTAAGTACTATTTGTGTCTCATAAATCCGAGAGAATGGAAGTAAATGAGGCATAAGTCTTTTTATCTGGAGCTGGGACACTTCAAGTTCAGGACTCAGACAAAGCCTGGAGAAGAAGGGGTCTTAGAGGGCAATCCTCGAGGCAAACTCTGCACAAGCCAAATAAATGTGATGTGGAAATCTACCCTGTTAAAACTCATCTGTGAAAGGAATTCCTTCATTCCTGACATGCAGTTTTTGTGTTACAGTGAGGAGGCTGTGACAGAAGCATTTGTAAATAGCAGAGCTTGACCATCTCTTGATGTTTCTTTGCATAATCTCAAGCTCAGATTTTCAGGTGATCTGTCCTTGTGGGCATTTAAACCAATCTTGTGGTTTGTGAGTCCGTAGAACCTCCTGGCAGTTTTTAGTGGTGTGGCTCTGATTGAATGCTAGGTGGAAAACGTGACACCAGCTGCTTGTTTCGAATGGAAATACTTCAATACAAAAGCTCAAATATTTACATGTTCAGTTTTTACCAGTGCAATAAAGCATCACAGACCAAAGACAAGACCAAACAACAATAGTCAGCACGGCAAAAATGAAGGTATCTTTGAAACATGCATTACATCTTATCTCAGGAATGCAGATCTGTCACTTCCCAGTGCCTGAATCTGCATCTTGTCATCTTCTCTGAAAAGATAAGTCTTGCCTCCTTTGTATTCTACCAGATTTGTCATGTAAACAAGGATCTTTCTGTAACTTCAGTCTGCATTTCATGATGTTTGTAGATGCTGCCCAGGTTGCCAGCAGAAGAAAGAGAATATCTCAAAGCCAAGGAAAGTGGCTGTTGTCAAGTTAGCCATTATCCCAAGTTAGCTGTTGCCCCAAATGGGTAATAATAACATTTAAGTAAAAAAATTACAGAAACACCTTTGTGCATCTCAGCGTACTGGTTATGGCAAATCTAGGAATTACTCAGTGATATCTCCTGTAAATTAAGCTTTGTTGGGCACTTCCAGTGTCTGTGACTTCTTTGTTTTAAACAGTGTCAGAGACTTAAATGGGATAAACTCTTATCTCTTGTACTGTAGATATTGATGATCCTGGCACAGAGAACTGCTGCTAATAATACTTTTAATATATGTTTTGAGTAGCTGTTGTTCAGATGGGGTAAGATACAGATGTCCTAAAAATGACTCCTGCTTGGAAGGAGATGGGGAGAAGGTTAGTGAAGGAGAGTTGAACTGAGAATTTTAGTATTTTGTTTAAAAATACATTTTAGCTGTGTTCTTTTCAGATGTTCAGGCTCCAGGTAATTCTTTCTTCGGAGTTCACTTCCCAAGAGGAACCCAAGAAAATCACATGTTCAGTTTAGTAGACTCCCTCAAAGCACATTTAGGGAAGAGGATACAGAGGGGAGAGTAATAGTAATTTTGTAATTTCCTATTCCACTTCTTAAATTGGGCCTCTTCAAAATGCTGCTTATTAACATAATTACAGTGCTTTGAGATCTCTTATGGTTTTAAAACATTTTTCTAGCTTGATTCATTCCAGTTCTCTTGCATTTTTTACCAGAAATTAGATTATTTTTCTTAGGATTTAGAATCTCTAGAGCAGATCTATTTGTTCTGAACAAATGAGAGGAGTATGAGAGGGTAAATGAATATCCAGAATTGCACATTCTGGTACAGCTGGAAATCTTCACTCTAGCTCTGTGTTCTTACAAGGCGACTGTTGTAGCATAAACTCCGAAAGCTTTTCTTGAGAGCTCCAAATCAATCATAAAGCGAATTTTCAATTCTGTGATCAAATACTTTATGAAATATTAAGCTGGCTGTGTACCTTCACTGTTCTAGCAACTGTTAAATTTGGTTACAGAGAGAGAAAGAAAAGAATTGAGAAGCCCCGAAGGTTCAGCAGGAGCCACAGCCGGAGTCCGAGCCCGCCGCCTTTCCGGGGACGAAACACAGCTATGGATGCACAGGAAGCATTAGCCAGAAGGTCAGAAATTGGGGTGATTTGAATGATCTGAGACATGAATAAGCTCCTGATGTTGGTTTTGCATGTCTAAATATTTTTATTTTCATGTACCTCTAGGCTGGAAAGAGCAAAGAAGTTGCAAGAACAGAGAGAGAAGGAAATGGTTGAAAAACAGAAGCAACAGGAAATGGCTGCAGGTAGTACATATGTATTAGATTAATTCCTGAGCAACACTATGAGTGGAAGATAGGCTTATATTACAGGAGTGTTGCTGTCTTATCCAACAGTTGGGCAAATTGTCTTTATGTAATTGTTAATGAGAAAAACAGCAAGAACTAGGAAATGTTAAAAAAAACCCCCACAAAACTAAAACCAAGAAACAAAACGCCAACAAAAATGATTGGGGTTTCTTACTGCTGAGTGTACAAGAAACCTGTATGTATGTTGGGCTGTTAGATGATTTCATGATGGCCATTGGGCTGCTTATTGCCCAAGGGTATTTAGAACCACAAGGTGCATTCGTTTCCCTTGTTGTTCTCATTTACTAAAACTACTGGAGGCATGTTCCTTAGTTGCTAAATCCCATTATTTTATCATGCATTTTTTATCTGTGCACTTTCAACTTCTATTGAAGGGAAGTGTTGGAGTTATTTGGCTTTTTTGTTTGCTTGTGGAGCAGTTGGTGGGTGGGCTTTGTGTGTGTTTTGGGGTTTTCCCAAAGTCTGAAGTTGTTTTTAGCAAGTTCCCTTTGTTCCTCAGCGGCTGCAGCCACGGGAGGCTCTGTCATCAACGTCGCCGCTCTGCTGGCGTCAGGGACACAGGTGACCCCTCAGATTGCCATGGCAGCTCAGATGGCAGCACTCCAGGCCAAGGCACTGGCAGAGACTGGCATAGCTGTGCCCAGCTATTACAACCCAGCAGCAGTGAACCCCATGAAGTTTGCTGAGCAAGAGAAAAAGCGGAAGATGCTTTGGCAAGGCAAAAAGGAAGGGGTAATGTTGGCTTTTCTTACCTTTGTGAATTTGTTTGGGGATATCTTGCACTCAGTTTAAGGATGCTGGTGAGTGTCATTTCCAGCTTTCATATCTCTTAGCAAGTTTTAATATCAGCCTGAAGTAAAATTTGAGTAAAAGTAGGAGTTGGACTTCGATGATCTTTGTGGGTCCCTTCCAACTCAGAATATTCTGTGATTCAGGAGTCAAAGGACAAATATAAATATTCCTTCAGTGATAAATAGTTGTGACACAAGACTCAAGGAAACCCTGAATGTCGTAAAGCTTCAGAGGTAGGGTTGGATCTTAGTTTTGTTCTTGTGAATTTGCTTACAATTTGAAACTAAACATGAAATCCAGATGGTGTCCCTTTAGTAGGGGGATGGCTAAGATATGGAATGTGTAACCTCTTCTTTCTGGGCTTGTAGAGATTTCTCCTGTGTGGTTTTGTCCTCTCCAATTGTAAATTTCAGACAGGTCTGTCGACCTTGCTGCTAACTTTTCAGGAGCTGAGTAATGCAGTATTAACCTTATCAAAAGTCATAAATACAAATAAGCCTTCAGGCTTTTGTGCTGTGTCAAATGCCTTTGCAGTTAGTGAAGTAAGAACGGGACCTGTGGCAGTTTGCTGGATTTCAGTAGAGCTTTTGCCTGCTGATACTGGCCACTTTAATTTTGTATTTTTGTCTTTTTACTGTGGTACAGAAGTGTTTGTTAGGCTGGTTTCCATCTTGCAGCAGTTACACAACGAGTCCCTTACCTTTACAGAGTGTTCTGTAAGATGTGAAAAACAAAGCAGTTCCCATGGCAATGCTGGGAGACAAAAGGGAGGGCAGGAGAGCCCTGAATGCTCTCTGGACAGTTCTTCCTGAGTTGTGCTGTAGATTTATTAATTGCAGTAAAAAAATTTATTTTTCCATCATTTACTTCAAGCCTGAATTCTGGTCAGGCTTCCAGACCTTTGGAAATAGCAAAGGGAGGAGCACAGCTGTGTTTTGAACACCATGGTTAGGCAGGCTTTCCTCACAAAGAGCTCTTGTGGGGGTGCTGCAGGAGAAATGTCAGACTTGGAAACCTTTTACTTCCAGCTCTGGTACAGAATGGGTTTGTCTTTAGCACTGCTCCTTTGACTGCTGCTCTATTATGCTATTAATGGAAGCTTATGTAAAAAGGTGACTTTTCTTTCTTTCTTTTTTTTTCTTTTTTTAATCTGAACAGGATAAATCACAGTCTGCAGAAATATGGGAAAAACTAAATTTTGGAAACAAGGACCAAAATGTCAAATTCAGAAAACTGATGGGTATTAAGGTAAAGAATTCTGAATATGTAGTTAAGTTTATTAGTTGCAGGATAATTCGCTTTTTTATTTTAGTGTACTTTAGCCAGTAAAGATTTTAAGCTAACCTAATGTAGTTAAGATCTTTTAAGTATTTATTAAGTTCAGAAGCAACATCTAAACTTGAATATAATTCAAGAAGCAACTGGGTGAAGGCCTGTGTGTTTCTTGACAGAGAAAATCTTCACTAGAACGTTGCAGCAATAAACCCAAACACTTTGATTGTTACTCTTGTAAGAATTTTTGAACCTCACCTGCCCAGAGCTGACGTTTGTGTTGTGTTTGCAGAGCGAGGATGAAGCTGGCTGCAGTTCTGTGGATGAGGAGAGTTACAAAACACTGAAGCAGCAGGAGGAGGTGTTCAGAAATCTGGATGCACAGTATGAGATGGCGAGATCACAGACTCACACGCAAAGAGGAATGGGCTTGGGGTTCACATCGTCCATGCGAGGAATGGATGCAGTTTGAAAAAAATGAAAAACAAAACAAACAAAAAAAGGCTGTTTTGAAGTTTGGGACTGTGGAAGGTTCTTGTTCACATGTTGGGTCCTTGTTCACCAAAAAGCTAGCATTCTAGCTTGCATGGGTGTTGCATTGACTTTAATTTATTGAAAAATACGATTTTTTTTGTAAATATCAGATTAGTGATACTGGTGTTAGTGTTGTAATCAGGTTATACCCACTTCCATTAAACTTGACAGAACTAGAGGAGGACAGTATTTTTTAGTTAAAGTTCTACTTTTCAAACCAAGCAGCAGATGGGATGAGCTCATACATGGATATTTCGTGTCCACTGTCTTGTGTACTTTTGTACTTTAACCTTGTACAGTTATTTTCAATTCTTGAAACATGAAAGAAACATTGTGTAGATGTTATTTAGCGGTCTGGGCCAATAGGCACATAATCCAGTGCAAAAAAACTGGTTGATAATAAAGACATTTTTTTTCTCTAAGGTCCTATGGTAATTTGTCTTTTGGACCGAACTCCCATAAGCTAGTTAAGAGAAAACTTAAGGAGGTTTCGGTTTGGTTCTTTTGAGGTAGAATTTGCCTAAACTAATGAAGTGAGGGGCCTTGCTGCAGACAGCCAACTTCAAATACTTTTGTTTTGCTGCTGCTGCCCCATCTCTCTGCACCGCTCACCCCTTCTCAGAAGAGGAAGAAATTCTCCAAAAGCGGGAGCGGTGCCGGTTCTGGAGGCTGGAGCACGTCCTCCATTGTGAGTACGGCTGGTGGCGCCTACATCTCCCGGTGCGCACCGCGCCGCGCCGCCACCCTCCTCCGTAGCTCGCCGCCCCGGTGCACACTGGGAGTTGTAGTCCGCGGCCTGCGTGCTCCCGCCCGCCTCGCGCTTCCCGCCGCCCTTTGCCCCCCGCCCCGCCCTTCCTGCGGCGGCCAAGATGGCGGCGGAGGTGGACTTCGGGGACCGCGAGCTCTTCGGGCAGCTGGAGGGCGAGCCCGGGCCGCCCTCGCCGCCCGCCGCGGAGGAACCGGACCCGCTGCTGCAGCTCTACGAGCGGCTGCGTGACCGGGACGAGACCGTGCAGCGGCTGCGGGCGGAGAATATCCTGGCGGCACCGGCAGGGCCCGTTCCGGGGCGGGGGGACGCGGGCGCGCCGCTGCCGCCGTTCCCTTCCGGGCCGGCCGATCCCGGCCCTCAGCGGGGCTCCGGCTGCTCCCCGGGGCTCTGTGGGGAGGAACCCTCGGGCTCCCCCGGGCCCTGGAGGAGGAAAGAATTGAGCGGGGCGGTGAGGGGAGCCCGGTGTGGTGCTCTCTGGTTTCCTCAGAGCGCGTTTTCCACAGAAACTTTTATCCCCAGAGCGGCAGCTCCGCCTCGGGCCCCGGGATGCGGGCACGGCTGATGGAACGGCTGTGGCTGAATCCCTGTCTGCCTTTCCAGGGAAAACAGACACCTGTGTGTTCGCTTTGACAATCCATTTGAACGCAGCTGCAAATAATTTCCAATAGTTGAGTTGTGAGAGGTTCCCTACAGGGTTTTTGGGTTTGCCGCTGCATCAGAGTGGAATCTGAAACGTGTTATAATTTATTTCCCATTTACAAGTACATGTGTACTACCGTTACTTTTGTTTTGGTAATGATCACAGATATTTTAAAAAGAAAATATTATGAATTTGTCAACACAATAATTGGATGCAAGGAATAGCACTATTTGGATTTTTACAGCTCGTTCTCTTTTCGTATGTGTCTGTCAATGCAATAATTGGATGCAAGGAATAGCACTATTTCCGTTTTTACAGCTCATTCTCTTTTCGTTTGTGTCTGTCAATACAATAATTGGATGCAAGGAGTAGCACTATTTAGATTTTCCCAGCTAGTCCTCTTTTCATTTGTGTGGGTTTTTTTTATTTTATTTTATTGTGTTTCTTCAGCAACAGGTGGATTTCTAAATAATGCAGTGAAGGGAAGGACTGAAACTTTATTTGTTGTTCTGTGAAATTCTTGCTTGGTGTTTTCTTGCTTGCTTTGGGTGTGGATTTGTGTCTTCCAAAGAAAATCATAGTCCTTAACAGTAAGTTAACATCAGGAACTTAAAAGGAAGCTGAGAATTCTGACTCGTCCTAGGTATGTTAATGCTGACTTGAAACACTGTGTGAATTATACAGAGAGAATATTTTTATTTATATGTGTGTATATAAATAGGGTTTATCTGATATAAAAGCTGTCTGTGGTAACAATCTGCCACATCTTGTTTCCATGTCCCAATCTCTGCTCAGGTGTTGGTTTTCTAAAATATCATTCCAATTCCTGAAAAGGATTTTGCAGTTGAATAGCAGGAGCTCAGTTGGTATTGCTGTAACTCTTTATTTGTGTGCTTCTGTTTTATGAAACTCACTTGGTCTTCAGGGAAAAAGTTTTAATGTAAAGTTCAGCAGTGAGGAAAAATTACATTCAAATGCTTGAATGAAAGATTGTTTATACAATAAATTTATAGAATTTCCTTATGCAATGTTAGATTGTAGAAGAAGATTGTATAAATTTATTGTCTAGATATTAGGAGATTGTTTAAGTTTATTTTAACTAGACTAGCAGGAAGAGAATTCTTTTCATACAGAATTCAGTATTTCTGTAGTGTGGGGGTGCTTTGTTCTCCTTTCACCTCACACCAACCTGCTTTGCTCAAGAGGATAATTTCTGTTTAAGTGGATAGGAACTTCTTAAAAATACAGATTTTTTTTTTTATTGACCAACCCTTTCTCCCTCTGTGGGGTCCAGACTCAGCTGTGATAAAACTAGTGGGGAATATTTCCTGTACCCATTGTCTGTGTTCTGTGCTGTTCTAGTGGAATCTCTGTGGACAACTCCAAAGTTGATGGACCTCTGCTGCAGATTTTATTTATGAACAATGTCATTACTAAGTAAGTATTTTCAAGAAAAAGCAATCCTGACAGGAAATGGGGGCTTTTCTTTGTTTGTTTGGGTGTAACAGTGCTGTGCCCAAATTGTGGCTGTAGATTTTATTCAGTAACATAAATTGAATTTAATTTTTCTAACAATACTGAAGCTTGGAGGGGAGAAAGGATAATGGGCAGTATGACAGGAGTTCTGTTCACTAGCAGTACCTGGATTTATCATGAAATGAAGGCTGACTTCCAGGAATTTGCAGTGAATTTGAAGAGCAGTTTGAATTTCAGGAATGTTGTGGGTAAAATACAAGAAATGAATCATTCCCTGCCTCTGAGTTGATTTTTTGCCACACTCACGTGCTCTCTAATATCAGATTGCATTGGTGTTGGTGGGGGTTGAGAGGGGACACAAAAAAATTGGATTTTCCCATTTTGTAAGTTATTTAATAAGTGATAAATGCTTAAGAAAAGAAACATCTGCTCCTTGTTTCAGCCTTGCTCATGTTTCATCTCTCTGTACTTCTTTCCAGGCGGTTTCATCAAGAAATTGAAGATTTTATTTGTAGTCTAGTTCAAAGATATGAAGAGCAGAAGAAAAGTGAACAAGAAAAATCACACATGAATGCTAAGCCACAGGTACTTTAAAACTGGAATTGTTATGGGAATATTGAAATATTGCACTGCTAAACAGAAACAAAAAACCAATCAAGTTGTTGTCAAACAAATGTTGTACAATCATTTGTTTCAAAAAATAGAGCCCAGAACAAAGGACCTTTAAGATCCTTTCTGCCCATGAAAATGCTCCTTGAAAATTGTCCCTGGTGCAATTTCAGTGAAAGAAAATTATTAAGTTGGTTTAAATAATTAAGAAGAAGGCTTAGTGTATCCTCTTCTCATAGTATTTGTCCCAACTCTGAGCATGTGTAAGAAAACAGATGAACAACAGAATCTGAACATTTACACTTTCTCCTCCTGGTTTAGAATTTGGATCCTTAACATTGAGTTAAAGGGTGGAATGGCACATTTCTCTCTTACCTTTCCCTTAGCTTTTTTGATGAGGATTAAAATGTTATTATGCAGTGGATTTTTTATCAAAGACAGCCTTAGAAAGGAGCTGTGTCCTGCTTTGGGCTGTGGAAAGCTCCATGCCTGCTGTGAGCCTCTCCATCCTGCTGGGGGAAAGGACAGAAGCTGAACCCCACATTCTGTACCTTTTACAACACTCATTCAGAAGCTCTTTTGGTTTAGATGAATTATTTTTATTTTTGCTTTTCCTGTCAGCCCTCCAGTGTTGTTTTGGAAGAGGACTCTAAAGGAACCAGCTCAAAAAAACTGAAAGAAGCTTTTAGTGTAAGTTTTTGACTGTGCTCTTCCATGGTAGGTCTGACTCTTCATTCTCCACATTCAATGTACACATTAAATAAGATCTGTTAACTGCTGTTACTACACTGATAAATGAAATTTAAATTCAACATGTTTGGGCTACATCAGTGCAAAATAAAAATCTTACATGTACAGCTTTGGGCTTGTATTAATTGTAAATTCTTAGAGAATGGGGAAAAAAAACCTGGAAGTATTTCAAGTAGTGTAAATTTATAGAAATGCTACCAATCTCACCTAAATACTGCCACATTTCTGACAATTCTCTGACTTTTTTTCTACAGGTTGTAGGAAGTGTTCTGTATTTTACCAATTTTTGTCTCGATAAACTGGGACAGCCCATTTTAAATGAGAATCCACAGCTGACAGAAGGATGGGAAATACCTAAGTATCCTGTTTGCTAAAACACCTTTCTTTTTTCCGTTTGTCAAATCCAGAGAATTCCAGTGGGTAAATTGAACTCAAATTCTCTTCAGTGGATTGTGGGTTTCTAACAAAACCAGTCATTCTAGAGGGGATGAGTTAATGAGTCATTAATGGATTTTTTTATTCAAAACAAAGAAGTATTTTGATATAATTGACTGATTGCTATCCTGAGAGTGAATGCCTTATCTCCACAAATACATCTTGTGAATTTAGGGCTTTCCTTGGCCAGTCCCTAATCAGGTTTGCAATGACAACTCATTGCAGATTGAAAAAAAATTGACTCTGGGAGAATAAAAGACTTTGGGAAGCACAGACATGCTGTAAAATGCTTTTTTTTTTTCCGAAAGTGGGAGCTGGAGGGAAAGTCTTTCATTAAAATTTAATTATGGTATGCTCTTAACATGCATCCATTTTAAAGCTGGTTCTTTATTGTTTATTATAGCCAATGTTTGAAAAGTGGAATTGAGGGAAATGGTGAAAAAAGCTGGAAAATGTTGAAATGTTTTTTAATATTGATGTCTCCCATGACAAAAGAAACTGGACAAGACATTTCTGAAGTAACATCATCCCCCCAGGTTTCCAGTATTGCTTCCATCCTGGAAAGACTCAGGACAAGAAGCAGTTTCAGAGTTCATTTCTGCAAAATCCAGTTCTTAAGCTTATAATCAAGGTCATGTCAGTGTTAAAATTTCCTTGTAGCTGAACAGAAATTGCAAATTTACAATCTCCCAACCTCTGGATGAAGGAAGTAGATGTCTAAAGGGATTTTTTTCTTTAAATGCCAAGTGAAGTGTGGCTGAACTGATTCTGATGGAAATGGTTCATCAGGCACTGGCTTCTAAACAACCAAAGCTGCTCTCAGTGAAGCTGTCACTTTGAAACTCTATCAAAATGTGGTTTCATTTTAATGATGACTGTGAAGCACTTCAGAATTGTTATCTGGAAGTTGCTGCCTGTAAATAAGAAGTTGTAGTTTTAGCAAGTGCTGATAAAGTATTGGGTAGAAATTTGTAGGAGGAAACAGCGTAAGGTCATCTTAGCAGATAGTTTATAATTTTATAGTTTATACTCTGGACTTCATATCCAGGACCCGTGCAGATGAGTCAGTGTTCTGTTCAAAGCACTATTAAGTTTTCATTGATATTTTAAACAAAGTTGAAATTTTGCTTCATCCAGTAGCAGTTCCTTATTGAAATCTAAAGATATCAGCAAGTTTTCAGCCAGATTCTCTCCCTAGATGGACAAGAAATACAAGTAAAACCCAAAAGGTTTGTATGATTCTTAAATATAAAGTTTTGAGCTGAAAAGTTCAGATACACTCTGTGATTATTGCCCAGTTAATAAACCCTTGGACTTACCTGAACAATGAGTGTTTAAATTTAAATTAAATAAGCCAGAGCTGAGCATCGCAGTCACTGGGTCTGTCTTTTTTAGTTTGTTTAGGAAGGGCCTAAAGTCAGTGTGTGAAAATTTTCTGAATTTTGTACTTAGTTCTTCTGTTTGTTGTCTTTTTAGTGACTGGGTTTTCATCCTTGCACTGGTGTTGTGTCATGGTTACTGTTCTCTAGAACAACTCCTGTGTGCTTACTTGATAGATTTTTAAGACAGACTGATCTGAGAGTTGATGGTGGAGTTTTTATGGGAGGTCAGAAGTGAAAGGAATTCAGTTTCCAGCTGGAGTTACCTTGGGCACATGTTCTTGTGCCGCACTTTTTGTCTCCGTTTCTGGTTCTGGTTTAATTCAGTAAAAATAAAATTTCAGAGAATAAATCTTCCTCTCAAATCTTGGTACTTCACTCCAGTAAATTGCAATTGTTTCCTGCCACTGTGTGACTGTAAAGGAAGATTTAAGTTGAAGCCAGCTGCAGTTCCATTCCAGGTTTTCAGTGCAGTTTCACAAAATGCATTATTTGAAACTGTGGGCCGGGACTTTCCAAAGAAATCTTTGTGTTCTGCTGTTTGTTTCTGCTGGTGGCTGATTCCCAGTATTGTGGAAGGGATCAGACCTCTGATGATACCATTTCCTGTTTCCCTCTGCCCTTTCCTCGTTTCCCTTGTTCTCTTTAGCACAGTGAAATCAGCAATATTCTCTATTTAAAGATTGATAAAAGTTTAAGTGAAGCAGAAGACAGCACATGACATCAGCAGTCATTGCTTTTGGTTTTGTCTTTCTCAAATCTAAACCTTAAAATCTGTCAAGAATGAAAATAATTAGATGCATTTACCATTGCAAAGCGGTTTTCAGAATTAATTTGTTGTGCATTTTTCAAGCAGGCCCAAACCTCATTGTTTCAATTGTGGTTCTGAAGACCATCAAATGAAGGACTGCCCAAAGGTAAAGTCACCAGTATTCCAAAGCCTGCTGCTCTCCAAGCTTTGTGTTGGGTGAAGGAGTGCATAAATTGTAAGTTGTCCAACTCTAAACTTCCCAATTGTATTATCTTTAAGCCACGAGATGCAGCTCGTATAAATGAGAAGAGAAAGGAGTTTTTGGAAGCTTGTGGTGATTCGAGCAATCAGAATTTTCAGCAGCGTTACCATGCAGAAGAAGTAGAAGAGAGGTTTGGAAAATTTAAGCCAGGAGTAATTAGGTATCTCTTTTCTTTCCATTTGCTTTTCTGGAATACCTCTTCTGCCTTTGGAGTGCCAGATTTTAATTGCCAGAGTTTATTAAGTCCACCTGCTGCTTTTAACTAGCAGTGTATTATGTTTGAATTTGCTAAATAGAATTTTATGAATTGCAGAGATATCTTTCAAATGAAAACTCACTGCTAGCTTGACAGTCCCTTCTGTAATGGAGGGAAATAAATATTACTCTTTGACTTCTCAAATTGCAAATTTATTATGTTGCTATTAAAAATGTATTCCAAAGTCTGCAGATTTTGAGCTTTGAGTGTCTCTTCCTCTCTATTCAAAATGTTCACAGAAATCACAGTACTGTGTGGCAGTCTCCAAAAAAATCACCAGTAAATTCAGTTTCAAGGTCCACCCTTCCTGTTGATAGCTGCAGTCGAGGCCATGAGTCAGAAGTAGCAGGTCAAGTAGGTTTATTCTTGGTGTAGAATTAAATCTAATAAAGCTTCTGAGCATATCAACCAGGCAAAAAGTTATATTTAATACCAGAGCTGCTTTTCATCTCGAGTTGTTACATCTGGGATTGAAATGCAGCCCGCTTTGAGCTCAAACTCAGCTATTTCACCTTGACAGCTGAAAACTCCACGAAACATTCCTAACCTTTTGTCACGGGTGAGGGGATTTTTGTGGGTGACATTTTGGTTTGTGTTTGTTCTCCTGCCTCAGCGGGGTCCTTCAGGATGCCCTTGGTGTGACAGACAGGAGCCTGCCCCCGTTCATTTACCGCATGCGGCAGCTGGGCTATCCCCCGGGCTGGCTCAAGGAGGCTGAGATGGAGCACTCAGGACTGGCTCTGTATGATGGCAAAGGTGAGAATTATGGGGCTGGAATGCAGCTTTGCCATCAGGCTGCACCCTCCTCAGGAGGCAGTAAATTAATTGGTTTGTAAACCTTCATCTTCCTCGCGGAAGGAGGAGAAAGTTGCAGATCAGGTCGTTTTATTCATGTAAAAATAAAGCTTTTTGTCAGCTGTGGTACAACAACAGAGCAAATTCCGTGGTGGTTGCGTTGCAAAGATGGAGATGGGATTTCAGTGTTAGAACCTGAAGTTGTGTGGAACTGCAAGACTTGCAAATCTCTTCCTGTCCGATTTCCTCTCCCTTTTTCTCTTACATTTCATAAAAGAAGCCGCAGTCCTCAAGAAATTACTCTTACATAGCAACAAAACCACCAGCAAGCAGACAACACATTTCTTGGAATCCAATTTAAGTAATTCACCAGCTTTAAATAAATACTGACCATTATTTATGCTGAAGAGCAGTCCTGATCCAAATTCTCAGGGTAGCAATGGTACAGGAGGAGCAGTTGTGTAGGAATACCCAGTTAGTTTCTGGGGATGCTTCATTCATGTATCTGATGGATTTGATCACTGTTCCTGCCTCTCTGGATTTCCAAACCTCTCAGTACTTACATTCCAAACCCCTGTTGTTAAATCTTGTGGATTTTTTCAGTGGTGTTGTTAATTGCCATCAATAATAATTATGTTCCATTGTAGGTGGTGTTGAAGCAGAAGGTGAGGGCTCTCCCCAGCCCAAACGTATCACATATGATGTGTCTAAGTTGGTAACTTATCCAGGCTTTAATATATCCACTCCCAGTGGCATCCCAGATGTGAGTAGCTGTTCTCTGCCTTCTGAACAACGTGCTGAGTGACAGCAATTGCTTTTAGCCAAGAGTTCATATCTTGTATTCTGCATCTGACAATTTTTTTCAACAGTCTCTTCTGTTTTTTGGAGCTGGGGGTTGTAATTAATGTGACAGCTGGTGCTTGTCGTGGTTCTTGTGCTGGGTATTGTTTTCTTTATGACACCAACAGGATGCTGAAAGGATAGTTTGGTACTTTTTAAACACAAAATTCCATGGTTGTTTTTCCTGTACATGTAAATTTTCTGAATGTTCTTGGAACATGAAAATCACTGTGGGTGTTTCCATAAATATAATTTTCATCACAAAAAATGAATCAGTGCACAACTTCTGCAAAGCTCTGTAACAACTGGAATTGAACAAGTCAAAGCAGAGGAGCCACATAGTGAGTGTCCTCTTAAGCACAAGAAATCTCCTGTGGGTGCTGCACTTTTATCTTCAAAAGCATTTTAGCTTGCTGTCAGTGAATTCCATCACTGATCTGAATGCCTGGGCATTGAAAAGAAGCACTTGTGCATTTACACCTTTTCTTTTGCCCATTTAGTGGCCTCCAAATGTGTTTTTTCATTCAGTGTTATTAACCAAAGTTCTGTTATTAACCAACCATATGCAACATTATTTCTCTTTTCTCTTTTTTTTTTTTCTTTTTGCTGTAGGAGTGGCAAATGTTTGGTTCTATCCCCATGCAGCCATCTCAACAGAAGGATGTTTTTGCTCACTACCTTTCTAATTATCAGGAGGTGAATGTATTTCCTTGTTATTGAAAAAAAATGTTGTCATTTAGTTAGTGTAGGTAGTGATGATTTCTTGCTTGTATCTTCTTTCTACACAAGGGGACAGACTTTTTATTGACACTAGTGAGGGTGAAATACTCATCTGGCTTATCTGTTTTAACAAAAAAATGGCTTCATGTTTAAAATTAATTTTGTTATTTCACTTAATATAAGAATATATAATTTATACTTATTATATGCAGTTGTACAAAGATTTGTATACAGTTTGAAAAAAATTGCTATGAATTTACACAGCCTGGAAGTTCCAGATTCCCCTAATAAATGAGAAGCTTGGTTTCCATTGCCATGGCCTCCCTCAAATGTTAATGTCTATTTATACAATCCCCAAATGATGGTATAGTTACCAAATTGCTTTAATTCTTACAGCTGGAAATGCTACAACAGTGTAACACTAATTCTTTTTGGTTTTGTGGATAATTTCTCTCCAGCCAAGTCCAAAATCCAGCAGCAAAAGGCCTGCACCTCACTCAAAGTCTCATCATTCCAAACGATCAAGAGAAGACAATTCAGAGACAGCAGCAGCTGACATGGACCTGGACTCTGGTACAGTCATTCTGCTTTTTGTTTTCCTAGTTTTGACTCTTATTTTCAAAATAACTTGTGCTGAATAGAAATGTGAGAGTTAAAAGGAGAAGCCAAGGTGTTAGAAGGAATTTTGGTGGTAGTTCAAGGCAGTGCTGGCAGCAGCCAGCAGTGTCCTCCTGCAGTGGCATTTGCTGTGATTGTCACTGTGGTTTTCATGTCTTCTCTACCAAGCAGGAGCTTTCAGATGTGCTCAGAGCAATTGCAGTGTTATGTTAAAAATTCTCATCTCTACTTCAGGAGCATCCTAAAGAAACTTCTGTTAAGACCCAGAAATCCCTGAATACTTGGATGAAACAACATAAATTTGCAAGCTTACAGCTTCTTAACAATGAGGCAAACTCAAAGGAGGATTCAGTGTTAAGTGTTAGAACAGCTGGAGAAACTTCTGGCTTTCCTTTTGAAATCTGCCAGTGTGTCTCAGTGTGGATTGAGTTTGTTCTTAAGTCCTTCAAGAGTAATTGTTTTTCTTTGAATGGCTGGCAGAGTTAAAATAAAAAATAAAAATTTGATGGATATGAAAACCCTCACAAAGTTCGTTCTGCCTCAGCTGAAAACCAAGGATGAGAAGACATAAATCTGGTAGTTAACCAGAACATCAGCACTTTGAATCTTGTCCTGGTCAGATTTCAGGTTCTAAAAGGTGTCTTTAAATCTCTTTCTAGATCTGGAAGGGGCACAGAGATCTCAAACTCCCAACAGTTTTCAGTTCCAACCTCCTCTGCCACCTGGATCTCCATCCATGTCCACTCCTCCACCCGTGCCACACGGAACACCCCCACTCACACCCCCCCAGCCATCCACACCCACCCACTCTCCCCTCCCTAGGACTGCTCCAGCACCAAACTCTTCCAGTGACATCCCTCAGCCCAAAATAGTGGATTCAGTCATGGATGAGGACACGCTGACCTTGGAAGAGCTGGAGGAGCAGCAGAGGTTGATCTGGGCAGCGCTGGAGCAGGCGGAGAGCACCAACAGTGACTCTGATATTCCTGCTGACACACCTTTAACTGGCAATTCCCTTACTTCATCCCCAGCCAGGAATGAAGCAGATCTCGTTGCAGAAGTCAGGTCGCCTGAGAAAGTGATCTCAGTGGAAACAGAATTTTCTGACATCGCTGAGGAGGTGCCAGAGAATGAACGTTCTCTGAGCAGTCCCAATCCAGAGGACAGTTTGCTTGACTTGAAGGAGAATCCTGAAAATGCAGTTTCTGAGGGCCTGCTGGATGACACCCTGCCTGCTCCCACTCCTGAGGTTAATGAGGGGGAAACCACAAGTGATAATAAAGTGCCAGTAAGCAGTGGATCATCTGTGAAAAAAACTGGACTTGTTCCTGACATGAGCAAGTTTGCTGCAGGCATCACACCATTTGAATTTGAAAATATGGCAGAATCAACCGGGGTTTATCTACGGATAAGAAGCCTGCTAAAAAATTCCCCAAGAAACCAGCAAAAGAAGAAACTTAAATCTTAACTGGTCTTTTGTTTTCTTATGTCCAAATCCCTTCTGTTCCCCCCACCCCAGTTTTACAGACAACCTCCCTCATCTTATGGAAAAGAGAAAATCTTGACAAATACAGGTCTGCCCTGTTCTTCCTTGGTGTTGAAGTCAGTGCAGGTTTCCATCTTGACAAGGACCACCAATGCAGCCAGAAAATGCAGAATTTTCCCAAATTGCATGCTTCCACTAAGGAATAACAGAACTGATCATTTGTTAAGAGCATTTTATTTGCCAATACTCAAGACTCTAAAACGCAGAGTTTGTGGTTGGGTGTTCATTATTTTGGTTAAGATTTATATTGTCCTTGAGTTTCAGGTGGATTGGTGATTTTTTTAATATCTGTCCTTTGTACAATAATCTACACTTTATACATTTTGCTAATTATCCTGTAGATAAGTTTAATATATTCGGAATGTTTTTAAAAAGGTCTGATGTTAGGGTTTCCCACATCAAAGTCCTGGCAATTGGAAAAAAAAATAATTGGGGATTACAGTGCTATTTTCACCATTTCAAGTATTTTTATAAATTATTTATGTGGGTCTGTTTTAATTGCCACTGTATCTTTTGTAGCATTGTCCTTCATGTAAACTTGCTGTACATACATGGTCGTGGTTGTCTACAGAGGTTTAATAAATGAGCTTTTAGCTAAAGAGCTTTTAATTGGAGTCCTAAAGCAGCAAAATGCTGGTTTTTGAAAATCAGCTGCTGAAGAAAATTGGCAAAACAAGCTGAGCAAAATGAGGATGAGTAGAGTGAAATATTTTAGGAAGGGCCACAAACTGTTGGCTTCAGGTTTTCTTAATCAAGAAACTTAAATTTCTCTTAGCTACTTAAACAGAACCTTGCCATACCATTCAGTTTTCTTAATTCCGAGGAATTCTGAATGCTTAGCAATGTTACAATCCTGCTGATTAATTGTTCTGACACTTTTTTCTCCTTGTTTGAGAGGGAGCCGTGGCTGAAGTGCCTGTACTTCAGTTGCCAAGAGAGGGAGCACTAGACTGATGTAAGCTATTCCTTGGAGCTGCTGAAGCATCTGTCCTTCCAGAAATGCAGGAAAAGTCTCCCCAGCCAAGTGTAAAGCAGAGTAAACCAAAGGATTTTCAAGTATCTAACAAAAAACTTGTGGAGGGGAATGTCTGTAAGATAATGTTAGAGAGTGAACTTAATTCTTTCAAACTCTCAGCTTTGCAGTTAGTGCATATTGCCCAAAGATCTTTAAAATACATGATATTGGTGCACTGTGCATTTGAATCTGTGTGAGAACCCCAGGCTTTTTGCAGTTAAAGCCTTTATTTATTTATCTTTCTTTTTTTTCTCCCTAAACTTTACAGGAAAGCAAAACCAAAGCAGCTTATGTGTGAATTCTGAGAGGCTGAAAAATCTTTTTGCAGCATTTACCAGTTCAGTTTATTTGGTTGCACTTGGAAAGCAAGTCAAGGTAAATGTTCATCATATATTCTAAACTGAGAAGCTTTTTTCTTCCTAGTTTATAGGAGAAATAGCATTTTTAGAACAAGAGTGGACAACAAAATAATGTGCTGTTTCCACCTTGTACACACATTTAAAGAAAGCTCTGTTGGGAAGCATATGGAGGTCTGGCACTTTTAACTCCATGGAAGGAGGAGAAGGAAAAAGCCAGTAATGACAGTTTACAGGAGCCTTTGTGTGCTGCATCATTGCCACGTGGGGGAAGAAGGGGGATGATTGCCAGTGCACACCTTGGGTGTGTTGTGCTGCTCATGTCTGAAACTCGCAGCTCTCTCACCACACCTTAGAAATCTGCTTTTAATGGCTCTTAGGAAATGCTGCTGCTTGAGTAGGACGTGCAGCCTCAGCTAAAGGAGAGACACAAGATAAAAATCATCTTTATGTGCTTAGAACCTTTTAGTGCTCTGTATGGTCCATCCTCAGTCACCCTTACACGTAATTAATTTGTCACAACAGATAAGCAAAGCAGTTGTGACTAAAGTACTTTCATTTGTTATTCTTTTGTCCTTCAATTGCAATGTTATAAATGTTCTGTAATGCTTTTTTTTCTTAAAATAATATTTTTGTGATATGTTTCAATCTCAGAAAAGCAGGCAGGGACTGTTTAATTTCTAGATTTATTTTTAGTAATTTAATTTCAAATAGAGATAATACAAAATTCTCTGAGAGGCATCTCTCAGAGGTATCTTTTAAATTGTTCTTTTAAATCTTGTCTTTGGAGTTGTCCTTTCTTTGGAGGTGGCAGTCAGCATGGACAGTGCTGTGAGAAAACAGAACCAGTAAGTAAAACTCCTCCTGTATTTATGTCTCCTGTAAGACACAGTTAATTAGGGATGGGCAGTTATCTCTGCTGTTTCTCTCATGATGAGGAATTCATTCATCTGCATCTCATAGCTATTTATCTATAATTCACTGTTCTATCAAGTACTACATACTGCTGTACTGAAGATGCTTGTAATTAGTGAGGTTTTTAATCTGTCAGCTGTAACTACTCAAATGGGATTTGTATATTGAAACTGCAATCAGATCACACTCTTAAGTCCCAAGGAAAAGCTGAATAGCAAAGTATTTTGGGTCCTTTTAAGTGCCATTCCCATGGAGATGGGTGTGGCATAATAACCTAGATTAGAGTTTACTAAAATGAATGAGTAATAAAATCTGTAATGAGGTGGGTATAGCATGAGCAGGCATCACTCAAATTTTCCCACAGATTCCTGTTGGCATAGAACTCGTGTTTATTTACAGCACTTGGAACACCAGAAATATTTAAAAGTGCTCATGCACATCTAAAAAATCAAATCCCTTCAAAATATTCTGGGTATTAGTCAGGTGGGAAATTGTGTCTTAAAAATATCCAAATTTCTGACTGTAAATTTTTTATAACCCAATTCACAGCGCTCAAAACGTCAAGAGAAGAGAAATAGCTGAGATTCTAGAAGATATCTGAAAGACGTGGTAGCTGCTAAAAATAATCATTTCACTGCAAGCTCTGGGAGGCAGCATAGCTGGGAAAAAAAAATAAAAAAGGGAAAAGGAAGAGGAGGAAAAAGCTCTGCTGTAATTGAAGTGTTTCAGTTGCCATGGAACCCCGTAGCACTTTCCTCCTGTGCCGTGGCTCTGCTGCCCTGGGAAGGGAATGCCACTGAAGATTGCTGCTGTTCCTGAGAATCCAGTGCAGAGTCACTGCTACATTTTGAGGGGTGGGAGGGGATGAGTCAGAGGGAGGAATTGGTCGTGATTCCTGGAGTAGCTTGAAAACAGGATGGATTTAATAACGTGGTAATTACTGCGTGGCAATTGGACACTTCCTAGGCTTCAGACAGCTACAGCAGCAGAGATGTTACATAAGATTTTTTGCAAGATGTGTTTAGTTGTCACCCATGACAAATTATTCCATATCTATATATATATATAAATAGATCTTTTAATATATGGATACATTAATATTAAATATAAATATATTAATATATTTAATATATCTAGTTTTATATATACATAATTCATTTACTCATTCCAAAGAAAGAGTAAATTACTTACTTATCCTTTCTTTAGAAGTCAGCACTCAATAGGAACAGAATCTTTATTTGCTTTGCTGTAGGTGAGAACTCAGCTTTTATTGGTATTTACATAAGTGCTAGAATGATTTGCATCTTTATTAATAGACTGGTTTCTCAGTTATCAGGGAAATGAAACACTCACCAGGAGGAACATTATTGTTAATTTAAGTATCTTGTTTAAACCAGAATGCAGAAAGGATTCTTTTATAATTTGTTCAAATGCTGTTCTCTGTTGTTTTACCCATTTTAGGTAGAACAAATAATGTAAAATTGGATGAAAGCTTGTCTTGAGCAGCTCACCAAAGAACATGGGTTTGGAGAGCTTTTTCTTTTATTGCTGCTGGGTAGTCTGACTGACCTGGGGAAGGGAACCAGTAAGTACATTAGCAGTGAAAGGACTTCTTGCAGCTTTTACAGAAAAGAAACTACAGAAAATAGTAGTGCAAGTGCTGGGATTTTTGAAGCAGCACTTCTGAGATAAAAAAAAAAACGAAAAAGAGGCAATTAGCTGTCTTTTCTGTAGCAGATGTGACCATCAGTTCTGTATAGGAATTGCCAGATGTGCATATTGAAGAGATCATTCAGATGGAAAAAAAAAAAATCTTCACTCAAAATTCTCATACTTGGGTGAATACATCCCATTGAATAGGAAAATGGATTTCTCCAGTCAGGAGATCCTTACGTTCAGCTCTTAAAGGACAACATTTTAGCTCTTTAGAAAACTTCAACAACCTTGGACTGTTTACAAATCTGAAAAAGGGCAGAAGCAACTGCAACTGGTGTTCCCACATTATTGAGAAGAATTTTAATTTTACAGTGAGCCTTGTGCTTGTGGCCAGGATGGCAGTAGTTATGTCGGCATCCTGAATTTCCCTGGAGCATCCAGCAATTCCTGTTCTCATGGAGTTATGAAAATGCCTATATATTATTTGTTGGCTGATCTGATCATGCAGATCAGAAAACAGAGCCACCAGGACTGCAATCAAAGATATTCTGGCTATCCATCATATCTAATCCTGTATAGGAATGTGATTTATAGTACCAGGATCTTTTTTTACAATGATTCTTAGACACTAGCTGTGTCCTGCTGGTGCAGACTGGTACACTGAGGCCATTTCCAGCTGGGATGAACTGAAGTTACATTTACTCCAAAGCTACATTTTCATGGTGTGAAGCTGATTCTGCTCAAAGAATGGATAACAAACTCTCTTTTCTTCCTACAGGACTACAGGATCTTGAAGCTGAGTCTGTTCAGTGGGAAATGACTGGAAAAAACAGTGGCACATTCCCTTGATCTGTGTGACATTCTCAATTTTTTGTCCAGGACGTTTTTTACCATAGCCTTGCAAGGGAGCGAAGCAAACTATTTACACATTTAAACCATGTTTATTCATTATTTCCCCATTGCTTCCCCATGATGAACAAGTTCTACAATAACAACACAAAGCTGCAACTTCTGGTTTTCATCTTTAAACTGTCTTGTAGTTGCTGTGCTCTGTCCTAGGTGCATCAGTCTGATATTGCTTACACAATTTTAATGCTGTGCACTGAACTGCAAGCATTTGAGATGGACTTACATGGTGGCAAATTAACTGAGAGACAAAACCTCAAATTAATGATGGAGAATGATTGATACACTTAGAGAAAAACCCATTCTGTGTTAGCATCAGTTCAAATCTGTACCACCAGAAAGAAGCACAAAGGTTCACCACTGCAGCTCTCAAGCCAGCAGATATTTTAGGTAAGTGTTCTGTAAAGTTAGCACAACTCTCCAGTTTCTACCCTTATTGCAATTTTTGTGTTGGGGATTATTTCCATAGCTAGGGGCTGCAGGGTCTTTTTTTTTTTGTCTTTTTTATTTATTTTTTTTAAGTGATCCTTTGCTGGCTCTGCACTTCTAAATAGAACCCAGTGTTTAAATCCTGAAGTCCTTATTCAGCAAAACTTTTATCAGATTTTGCAGGGAGAAAGAGGGGTGGCTGTACATGGATTCAAATATCTGTTTCACCATATAATGGCCATGGCAAGAGATTCTGTTTAACGTTTAGGAAGTGAAATTCTAACAAACATTGCTAAATGCTGATATAGTTGAAACCTGTTCTTTGGGGGAGTGCATCACACCATTTTGTGCTTTACTGTGCTGGATTAATGCCAAAGAACGAAGCCAAAATGAAACACAAATTGCAATCAGTCCCCAGCAATGGATCTGCTTTCTCATCACCCTTTTGTTCGAATGGCATCATGCAGAAACCAAACAAGCTATGAGACTGCAAACTGAGATTTGCTTTGTGAGGAATTCAGCGGTGATGGGCCCGCTTTGGCTAGGTTCTGCTGCCTGTTTATAAGAGGGGAAGAAGTGGAGCAGAGCTGTTTGATTCAGCCTTGAAAATTGGTATTAAATTGTTGATGATGTCGTTGGAGCCGCTGCTCCAGCTGTTTAAACTTTACCAGTTGGGATAACGCCAGCTTCCAATGTGTTGCTTCGCCAACACAATGAAAATAAAAATATTCAGTACTTTGGGATGATCAATTTCTGCATGATCAATTTCTGGGCATCAGGACAAAAGGAAAATGGAGCGAAGCAGCAGACAGTGAAGTTATTCACCCACTAGAGCGATGTGCTTCACACCTCCCCGTCTGTGCCCACCCTCTCCCCCTCCCACCCAGCCGGGCTGTGCCGCAGCGGCGGTTCCGGGACCGGCGGGGTGCCCCCGAGCCGGGGCACAGCCGCGCCCTGCCCCGAGCTGCGGCTGCCGCGGGCCGAACAAAGCGGGGGGCGGACAAAGAGAGAGGAGGGGGCGCGGGGAGCTCGGGGGCACCGCCGGTGCCGCTGGTGCCGGTGCTGGTGCAGTCCCCGCCCCGGCGGGCGCAGACGTTGTGTCCGCCCCGCTCCGCCTCCTGCGAGCCGGGGCGGCGCCGCTGCAGAGGGGAGCGGGAGCAGGAACGGGAGCGGGAGCGGCAGCCGGAGGAGGCGGCGGGAGCTGCGCTGGCGGCGGGGCCGGTGAGGCGGCGGGGCCGGGGGGGCCGCTCTGGGGAGC
>VXBU01016268.1:179084-228998 GCA_013400315.1 Bombycilla garrulus
CGGCCGAGCCCCGGCGGGACGGGGCGCTGCGGACGCGGAACCGGCGCGGAGCTGCAGCGGAGCGGCCTCGTCTCCCTCAGCCCGCGGGGTGCTCGTCCGGAGCGGGAACACGAAGGTTGGATCGCAGCCTCTGCTCCGGTCTCGCCCTGGGAAACTGCGGCGCTGTGCTGGGTTAGCGGTGGCTTGAGCGGCTGATTCTGAGGGGAGAGGTCTGGGTATTCCTTGGTAAGTGCTTACTGCGATTCACAGAATCCTGCATTTACATATGGATATTTTACTAATAATCTACCGTGGCATTTTTTGGATTTTATTTTTTTTTATGGCCGCTCCCCATCCTCGCGTTGTTCTAAAAGCTGAAATAGCTTTGCAGGTGAGCTGCTGTGGCATCCCCTCAGGTGGCTCAGGAGAGTTTGCTGCCATGTTCTCGGCAGTGTCGGAGCTGCGGGATTGCCAGGCACGGGCGCTGCTCCAGGCCTCTCCTGTTCCCGCTACACTGCTGAACCTCAGGCGATGCAGTGCTCCCTTTTCTGTGCCATAGCTGTCATGGGGCACAAGGTAATTGGTGCTGTTACTCACAGGGTAATGTGGCTGCTGCCTTAAAAAATCAGGAGTTACTTTTCTCTTTCATCTTGGCTCTGATTCCGTGCTTTAAATAATTTTTTTCAAAATATAAACAAACAAAAGCTAACACCAAAGGAATTTTCCAAAATAAATAAATTTACTCTGTGATTGTATATGTTGGTGATTAAAAAATATGACTGTGAAATGACTTGTTCCTCCCCACCCCTTCACTTACCCACTGTGCTGAATGGGCAGGGTTTTATAGAAGTTCACAGGTTGCTTTGAGATCTTTGAGCAGAAGGATTTTTAAGCATGTGATACTTGTGTTGACACGTAGGAAGAAGAAAGAAAAAGAGGTACAAAAGAGGAAATGCCTTGATGCTGGCTGCTTTGCAAAGTATTTTGTTGAAAGAACAGAAATGTGCATTCTGAATGCAATGTAAATTTGAAACTAGCAAGGGCAGAGTGGTTTTCCTGAAGTGTGTCCATGTGCACCTGCTGCAAGAGTAGGAAGATTGCAAAGTAGATACTGTGAAGGAAAAGTAAACACCTCCCCTCCACCCACAGCTGCATTTCTTATTCTACAGAGAGTTTAACTGTTCATCTTTTACATGCTGAGGATTGTTAGTTCTTGCTTTAAAATGACAAGATTTCAGCGTTCTATTCCTGCCCAGTCCTTGTATATGTGCTGGGAGATTTTCTGTCTGTCCTACAGTGCACTAAAGCTTTCTGTGTACTGAAGGGAGAGGGATGAGTTGTCTGAAGCAGAAAATCTTGGAAATGTGACCTTAAATGTCTGTATCTTTAGGGATCAAGGGGGAGATTTTATTTGGCAAAAAAGCGTTTTGCATATTTTGTATGGTTTCCCTTAAAGAGAAGATCTCAGCTTTCTAGGGAGGGCAGAAACCCAGCTGTCTTGTATTCTCATTCCAGATGTATTCTGTAGGGAACAGCAGCCTCTTTCCTCGTGTCATTACCCTGCAGGAAGGAGCAGAGCTCTCTCTGCTGATTGCTACGACTTCCTAGAGCTCCTGAAGATTTCCTGTCTGGTTTCAGGTTCTGTCTGTTTGCCATCTTCTGACTGTGGATGCCCAAGACAGCCTTTATTTACTCAGCTTGGGCAGATTGCATAATTCCTTTAGTGTTCCTCCCTTTATCCTTTTAGCCCTGTTAAAGTTTTTCTTGGGAGGGACTGAGAATGTATCAAAAGAGATCCTCCTTAAAAAGAAATAGAGAGCTCTGCCTTGCCAATATGATTTTTCAGAGCTGCTTTTCTTCCCCTTTCTAAAACACTCTGGTCAAATGTTAACTCTGTATGTTGAATGCAAGTTTTCTTATGTTTGAACATGACAGCCATGAATGAATGCAGCTCTTGTTTAATCCTTTGGCATTCCTTAGGGACTACTGGCTCTGCTGGCACGTATAAAGAGTAACTCACTGGAATCCTTATTGGAGCAGCATGTTTGGAAATGCCTCAGATGGATGGTGTTTTGTTTTTTCATGAAAGGCAATTATATAGTGCATTAGCTGTAATCTCAGCTGCCCTCAGCCCCGTGCTGGTTTCTGCTGGAGCAACCATTTCCTTGGTGTGACCAGCAGCTCCCTGATGATTTAAACACCTCCTGCCCATGCAGGTGTCTGTCCTCCACATCCATTTGTTTTTTGCAGAGTGAAGCTGCACTCTGTGACTGACCCTGAGAAATACCCACAAATCTGCTTCTGGCTCTGCCCCCAAAAGGCTGTGAAGGATTCAGGGGATATATCTCAGGGCAGGCTGCACAAGTCTGTGCTTTAACACCCACCCAAGTTTTTGCACTTGGAACATCTCGTTAATTATTTGTACAAACTCATAAGATTAGTACCATACATTATTTAATTTATAAGACACGTCTTTGCTGTTTCCAGAAGAGCCACCACTAAAAGCTATTCATTTCCCCTGATCTTTATAATCTTACTGTCTGTATTTTTAGCTTATTATGAGGGGAAATTGCAAGGCAGAGAGAGAAACTCAATATTGTATAGAATCAGCTTATTTGACACTCTCATTCTGTTGCTCTGCTTGGCAGCAGCATCCACTCAATCACAGCAATATTAATCTAAGTTCTCAATTTGTACTTGTCCTGAGCTCTCTGCCAGCCTTGCAGCAGCCATGGTGCTCATTTCAAAGTCTAAAAGCACAGAGAGCTAAAAAGAGACAGCTGACTTGATGTTTTCACCCAGTGTGAAACAGTTACAGTTTCACCCAAGTCTATCAAAATTAAATCCTTGCTATAAAAAGCAGCATCTTTGTTTCAGCTGCTTGGGTTGTAATTGTATTAGGGAGAAGCTTTTGTGCCTTTAAATGCTTTGGGGTTTGAGGCTGATGGGAGGTGTTTTCTTTCTCAAAATTTAACTTGTAGATCCTCAACAACTTAAAATTGAGCCATCATTTTATCCTGACTGATTGCACTTACTGGGATGGCTGAAGTGCATTATCAACAGAAGTCAGTGTGGACAGTTCAATAAATTGTTCTTTTTCTTATTGAAATGGAGGTTTTTGGGGAATGACAAGAATTTCCTGGGAAAAAATGTAGGAAAATGAGTAAGTGATGATAATGGGCTTGCCAGAAGAGGTGACAATTATTTACTTAGTTGGAAACTTTCTCTGCTCCTCAATCCTTGTCTCCTTCTGTAGGGAATGATGTGCTGAGGAGGGAGGATCATGTGCTTTGTGATCTTTTAATAGCCAAAGCAGCAGTGTTTCTATAATCTGTGTGCACAGTGGCAACTTGAAGTGTTAGAGTTTGCATCATGTTAACAATTATCAGCTCTTCTTGATTAAATAAAGATAGGCAGAATCTTTTTAAAAAGACTGATCAGGCTGTGTATTAAATAGCAATGGACTGAAAAAAAAATACTCACAAATTGCTGGCCCAAAATACTTTTTTAGACTCATTTGTGCTTCATATTCAACAATCTGTGTTTCAGTGTTCCTGTACTGAAGATCCTGAGGTATTTAGGAATCTCAATGAGCATAGCAAGTTCTAGAATGATAAAATGGGGTGACTTAAAATGTCCTTGATGCAGAATTAAAATCCATAAGCAGAGCTGAAGCTTTGATGAATTACCTTCCTCATAGCAGTGCTGTAATATCTGACTGATGCTTTCAGGTCCTAAGCCTCTTACTATCTTTGATCTGATTCATCTTCTTCTTAGTAGAGTTTCCGAGTTATAAAAAATTTCCCCCCCCTTTTCCCTTTCCCTGGCATGGAGGAGAATCCTGTTTATACAATTTGCAAAAAAATATCCTGCACTTCCCAAGGGAGAAAAACAGCCTTGTATCTTCTTTAGCAACTTAGCAATTCCCTAAAACCCATTTTCAGTGGATTTGGGTCTCATAATGGTTGCCCTCCTAACTATATTAAGTTCAAGTTTTATATTATCTCCAGACAAACTGATAACCTGCTGCTGTCAAATGTGTTGATGGCAAATTTTATCAGAAATCAGTTGTTCTAAAGCTACTGGGAGAAACTCAAAACTCTTAAAACACAAGTCTCCCTCCTCCTGGCTCGCCTGCTTCTGTGAAACTTGTAGGACTAGGATTTCTTTTTATTGGAGATCTCCTGCCTTTTATTTTATTTAGTTGAAATTACCCAGCAGGTCAAAATCAAAGGAGAAATATAGATTTGTGTGTGCAGGCCTGGCTGATGTTGAAAGATGATCTAAAAGCCTTTGGTTCTGAATACTGTGGGATCTGTGAACTCACCTGGAGAACAGTTCCAGTCACCTCCGTGGTAGAGAAATAGAACTTCTATTACTGATTTTACTGATTTCAGCTAAGAAAGAAATCTGAAGTTGCTGGTTGAGCTGTAGGTTCCCATGTCCTTCATGAGAGACAGCCTTGTGGGGATTTGGGTTTCCCAGACATTCTTCCCCAGTCCCTCTCAGTGTACCAGACACAAGGAGCATCCTTGAGATCTGAAGGAATCAGGGATTTGCTCTTTGGAGTGAAAAACCCAGGAGCTATTTTGGGGATGTCCTTAGCCCCGGGTGCAGTGCTTCCATGGTGGGATGAGTGATGACAAGGCAGAGTGTTTGTTTTCAGCCCTGGGATTGCTCCTGTCTCACTAAACACACACTGCTTGCCTCAGACTAAGGAATGTTTCTCTAAACCAGTGCCCTGGAAGAAAGAGTTGGAAGGTTTTTCAGGCCCTCTGCCATGGAGAGGATTGCTCTGTTTCAGTTTCTGTTGGTTTTTGCCACTCTTGGTTTCAGGTTGAGTTCATCACATCAGTGCCACTGTCAGAGGAGCTGTGTCATCCCACTGGGCAAACTTCCCAAATTCCTGCAGGCTTTGGGCTCGTGTTATTATGGCAGCAAAAGCAAACTGTGTTTGGGTTAGACTAAAGCCCTACTAAAACCTGCATGCAGCTGTAATTTCCTGGAGTTATCCTGGTAACTCCTGTGAAGGCACTGCAGAAGAGCAAGAATTGCTTTTTTCTGTTAATTTACTAGTTATGCCTGCTTAAACTAAGTAGAGATGCACTTCTTCAAGAGTCTGTCCCTAGTAAAATTCATATTTATGGTAAAAACAGAATACAAGAAACTGTGGCTTTGAGGTTCCTGTAGGACAAGTGTTTGCCTTTGTGAAGGGTTTACCTCGGGAATTCCTGTGATGGTTGTGTTGGATTGGGCTGGAAAGCTGAATGTCTTGAGGATCCTGTGTATGTTATGAGACCTTCTTGCTTATTTTCTTTACAAATTTTTTATTTCCTGTTCCAGTACCTGCAAACAACAGATCTGAAAGGTCTGGATTTCTTTTGTTATTTTCTACCTGATCAGCTGAGTTATAAATGCAATTTTTTTCTGCCTTTAAAGGTGATGTACAAAACTTTGGTTTGATGGGCAGGTACCAGCCCTCATGTTTTGATGTTGGCATTAAGCAGAGCATAGTAACCCAATAAATGTTTTCATGGCACTTGGCATAACAAACATTGAATTAAATAATGTCTTTTCTTCTAGTAGTTATGTATTTGAAGGCTATATTCAGATCATAACATGACTTGACTAACTGACATAAAAATCAACGGTTTCTGGAAGACAAAATGAAACTGCAGGCATGTTTTTAAATGCTCCCTTTCTCTAATTGCTGTGTTTTGAGTGAGTAATCAAATATTGACTTCCAAATGCCAACTCTTCTTGTATTGACATCCTAAATTCTTAATCCTGTTTGTTTTCTGTTTTATAAATAAATTCTTCCTTAAATTATATTACTTTCAATGTGACTGATACCTGAAGATGCCTCTGATTCCACAGTGCACTCCCTGAGCAGAGCAGTGAAATAAATCCTCGAGCGAGGCTCAGATGCTCAGTTTGTTTTAGCAGTGGCCTCTGCAGAGGGTGTTCCCATCATTTGCTGTTTGTGCCTGCCTTTGTTAACAAATGCCTGCGGTGCTTTCTGGTGTGTTTCAGTCTGAACTTGCTGCCCATTCAATAAATGCACCAGAGCTGACAAAACACATGGAATTTACAGTAAGTCAGGAGGGTGAGGGTCACAGAAAAGTCCATTTGCCTTTTCACTGTCTGGCTTCAGTGGATCAATGCAGAGGGACCTGTGGTGCCTCGAGAGGCTGATGTGGAACAGACTGGACAGAGCAAAAAGGATAAAGTATTTCTTGGAAGGCCTTAAAGGATACACCGTGGGCAGCACAAGAGCCTGGCTGGATCCAAGATGGATCCCAGTCACGAGTTTTTCACACTTTTATAAGTTTTGGTTTCAGTTGTCCAATTGCAGCTCCAGGTCATGAAGTCTCAGCTCTCCTGGTTTGCCCCCCTCTCTTTGCCCTTGTTTGTGCTTTTTGGGTAATGAAGGGATTGTTTTGTCAAACTGCCCTGTGAAGAGAACTTATAACACCTAATATGAAGTTTCAGAGTTACAGGCAGCAGAGAATCTGAAAAATAGAAAAGCTAAAACCCAAGGCATCACGTGGATGTGAGTTCATTGCTCCAAAATAGTTGTATTTAAGTAATGAGTGGCCAGGAGCACCAGGAGTGCTGCATTGCTCCAGAGAAGCTCTGTAAAGTGAATGCATGAGGGCTTCCAATCCATCCTTCTGGTTTAGCAACTTGTAATTGTACAGGGCTGCCTTTGAAGCTGTGTGAGACATTTACAGTGGATATTGTGTGCTCTGGAATCTCTCATTGGAAATGTAATCCACTGCTTGCAGAGCGGTTATTCAGACTTTTTGGGTGCCCAGAAAGAAGTTTCTCCAATAGACCCAGAGTGCAGCAGAGGGAGAATCAGGATTAGGAAGATTTTTGTTCCAGGATTCAGCTTCTCTTGTGCACCCTCTATCCAGAATTGTTCCTGTAAGGATGCTGGTGGGCATATCCCAGTTTGGTCAGTTTGTGCACATGCTGTGCATGAATTATTCCCCTCAGAATCTTCCAGAACTTTGGCTCTGATCTGGCTTATTCTTGCCCACAAAGAAATATTTTCCAAGAGGCAGCAAGAAGCAAAGAGAAGGCATTTATTTTGTTCAAAGCCAAAATGGGGTTGTGTTTTTAAATCAGGCATGAATTTCAAAAGCTTATAAATTCAACTGAATGCATTAAGTGCTTTTGTAAATATACATACTCACTTTTTTACAGGAGTGTAATAACAGCCCAGGAGGCTGCAAATACAACTTTTGGAGCTGTAGGAATTAGATCTGAATCACAGAGAACATGTTTATGCTTTAGATTTAAGACTGCAATAATTTTAGGAGCCGTGTTCATAACCGTGTAGGGTCAGTGAGCTCTTGGAGTAACTCATGGACTGAGGGGAAATCTTTCCAGTTTCAAAATTCCAAGTTCCTTTCTCTAAACTCCACATATTTGAGGAATGATTCATGAGCTCCTTCAAGCTTGGCAGCAGCAGCTGGACAAGAAGTATGAAACAAGTATTTAAGAAATGCTGTTCAGGCAGAGAGTTCCAACTGTGCTTCTCGTGCTGAGTTTGTTTTTCTCTCAGGAAGGTGAAGTTACTGCATCATGATGGTCTTTGCAATATATTTTCCATTTAACTTTTCTACAGAAGGATTTTCTGATTTATTTTGGTCATTTTACCCTTTCTTCATGGTATGGGAATTTGTTTTCTAGGTATTTATTACTGACTGCCACAGGGGTTGCATGTGATGGTCTCTGCTTATGGGGCCCTGGGAGATTTTTCAGCAGTTATCTGTTCTACAAACCCCCTGTAGAATATTTACTCTTTATCTTTTAGTGTGACTGTTTATGTGTGTTTTGCAGAGCACCTCTATGCTCAGCACAAATAACAAATCAAGTGGTGTCTTTTTGAGTTTGGAAATGCATTGGCATTGCAAGGCATTTTCCAGCAGTATTTAGTCTATTCATGGTGTTAACTAAGTTAAATATTAATCTTTTCCATTTGAAATGTTTTGAAGAACTAGGAAAAGCTGGACTTAATTATCTTAGAGGTCTTTTCCAACCTAAACTATTCTGTGGTTCCACTGGTACTCCTAAATTTTTGTCATGACTATAGGGTTAAAGAGAGTGAGCTGAGGCTTTTCTCCCTGTGTTCTTATTTAATTCAGTTCTTTTTGGAGTTCTATTTGTTGAAAGTAGTCTTGAAAGGAACACTGAACAGCTGCTTTCTTTTTATTATAGGAATTCCTTTTTTGACAGTTGGAAAATATTCTGCTTTTGTAATTTTGTAATTATGTAGCTGCATTTTATTTATTTATTTTTAATATCAGCTTGCCAACAGAATTAATATCTTTACCACATAGCCTAATTAATCCCACATTAGTAGGATTTATTTACTTAAACCAATGGTTCCCAACTTGTTGCTTGATCTATGCAATACTTAGAGGTCTTTAAAAGATAAATAAGAATAAAGATATCATTAATCAGTTAAAATTCATATTGTGTGTAGTCATATATTTCTAATAATGGCACAAGTGCAAAGCCTGTGCTTAGAATCTCATTTTATGCTCAGTTTTGTTATTGGTAGAACAATTTGGTGGAATCTATTATCAGAGGCTTTCTGGACCTTTCCTTAGGTTCCTGACAGAACATTTTGGGACACAGGAATTATTTTTGCTTATTGGTTATAAGGATCCTTTTTCAGGAGAGTTGAGACAGATTCAAGGGAGGAAAGAACAAATTGAGACAGGCAGTGAGCTGCTGTCTTTTATGAGAACTGAAATGAGATCATTGACATCTGGAGCTTGTTAGGATTTGTTGGAATGTGTAATGCTTAAAATCACTTGATGCAAATTTATGTGTTTTATAAGCTCCATTAGGCAATGCTGCTGCAAAGGCCCTGTCCCTAAATGCAAAATTTGCATTTTAACTATTTCAGTGAGGCAGTCATTTATTAAAAAGTGTTGCCTATAACCTTAGCTTTTATTTTGCCTGAATTAAGCCACAATTTCAGTAACTCTGAGACCAGGACATGAGGGATTGTGTTACTTCTGGCCTGTGTGTTGAGAAAAGCAAATGACACAGCAAATATATAACTCATGACTGTGGAGAGCAAGATTAAGCTATGAATGAGCACCCTGAGCCAAGAAATGCAGTGGTAGAACATTGTAACTTTCTGTTGAGCAGAGGCTTGTTAACCATCTATTAATAAATAATTAACTGAAGCTGGCAAAGTCTAATTTGGGTGGAAATGTAGTGTGTGCTTTCTCTTGCTGTACCTGTCCTTGCACAGTGCAGTTGTGGTGGTGCTGGAATGGTTTTTGGGGGCTGGAAATGAGGTGATGTATGGAAAAGAATGGCAGAGTGCTGGGGAACAGCTCCAGCTTCCAGGCTTTAGGAGAAATCTTCCCAAAGGATGACTCCCCTTGACCCAAATCTCCATCAATTTGGTCTTTGGCACAGACTGTGAGCTAAAAGGGACTCTCCATGATGCTTCTCCTGTTTCTGTGTTTGTACCAAATCCTTCTTTATCTTGAAGAGTTTTTCTGTGTCATGGATTTTGATGGGTTGAGGAAGGTAAGGGAGGTGAGCATGGAGATTCTGGAATTGGAGAGGAGGGAATAGGGCCTGCAGCTCGAGGAAGGGAGCACATTTGTAAGAGAGAAGAGAAGGCTTTTTAGGCCCCTGGTGTGTAAGGTCAAAGTGCAGTTTTAGAAGATGTTTAAGAGGAAAGATAAGGAAATACAATGCAGAGTCATAACTCTCCAGGCAAATGGGTGACAAACTTCTGGCAACACTAGAAAAAAAAAGGTTCAAGAAATCTTTCCAGCACTTTATCATTTTCGTGGAGCAGAACTTAAATTGTAGGCATACACAATTACAACCAAGGTGGTAATTCATGCTTTTTAAAATACAGCATTGCTGCAGACTTGGAAAATGCTTTGAATTTGGCATGGCAGGTCCTGAAACAGCATAAGGAACGTTTCACTTTGGTGTTTATGTTCACAAAGCAGCGAATTTGTTTTTAGGAACGCCGATTAATAATTCATAATACAGGAAGGCAGGATTGGTTTATTCTCCTGGCTGCAGCAGAGCTGTCTGTCCTGGCAGGTTTGTTTCACCTTTAGCTGGGTGCTGAGCTCCTAGTTTGCAGCCCTGGGCACTGGGAGGCTGCACTGCTCAGCTCTCTGTGCTGACAGGTGCCAGGCTGCTGAGTAAAGGACAGGACTGGGACCTGCTTTGTAGTTCTTGTTTGACGTGTTCTGAGCAAACAGTTGAGCAAACTCGCTGCGTGCCCGTTTCCTTTTCCCCTTCAGGTTTCTGTTTAGGTGTGTGCTGCTGCTGTTTAAGTGGTGGAGCTGTTCTGGCAGTGCCTCATCTAAAAGTCAGCACAAAGCCAAGCTGTGTTCACACAGAATAGTTTATTCCTTTGAAGAGGGAGCAGAGCAGTCGCCTTGAAGTTCGGCTTTGAATTGGCATTGGAGGTAAAAAAAATACTGATTTTTCATTAGAGATGAAAAAGCCTTTCTGAAGCTTTTGTAATCAGAAAGATGATGCCTCCCGTGGCAAAACACAGTTCCTTGAAAAGCTTGGAGCTGGCTTCCAAGTTCTATCCTAGCAACGTTGGGAAGAGTCCCTCCTCTCAGCTGGGGCACTGCTGGGGACTGCAGCCAGCTGATCTTGTGATCTGAGGTCACCGAGAGCTGAGGTGGCTCTTTGCTTTTCACTTGTCATCATGCAACTCTTAAACAATTTAGGCTTTTTAGTTCCAATCTCATAGAAACTTTACTCCTTTTATGCTGGAATTTCTGACTCTCTTGATTTCTCTTGCTGTTATTTCTCTAGTCTCAAGTTGGTTTTGCTGGGATGTTGCAACGCTGGAAAAATGTGACTGAAAACAGTTGTGTGTGTGCAGCAGTTAAATCTATGTGTAATGTTAGCTGTGCTGTTAAGGGCTTTGTTTTTCTTTCTTAAAATAGCTTTTTAGTTTAAATCTCAAGATAAATACAGCACCATTCAGCAGAGTTCTTTTGATGATTTAGGGTTTAATAGGACGTGGCCCTCAAAAGATGGGGAGTTGGAAATGCTGCTGGTTGCTACCGGAAAGCATTTATAATGCATTTTGTACACAGATTGTGTATATCTAGAAATCCCTTCTGCAGGAGTTAACACTGATCTTTGCTCATGTCTCATCTTTTTATATACAGGTTTATTCCAGACTTGAATAAGCTTGAACAATATATTTTCTCCATGTTTGGAAAAAGATAGTTGCTACGGACGAGGAGGATAACCACTGGTCTTGTAAAAAGATGAGTATGTTAAAACCAAGTGGACTTAAGGCTCCTTCAAAGACCATCAAGCACGGGGGTACCTTGCTGAAAACACCTGCACCTGTTGCTGCTGGTAAGGAATAGTTAAATATTTTAATGATTCCCTTCTTCATCTTCTGACAAAAAGTACCTGGAATGCTGTAGTATACACTATTTTTATTCTTTACACCAATGTATTTTTGTTTGTATTTCTGATTTTAAAAGGTTACATGTAGAACTTACAAAAAAATCTAAAGGTTGTTAATAGGAGATCAAGCAATTTTCGTCAAAGACTTTGTCATGATAAAAATGCTTTGGGAGGTTTTGAAGTCAGAACTGTGATTTTTACAAGATTTTTTACCAAAACCTTAAAGGTTTTGCACTAAATGCATTCAGTGTCTCTGTCCTTAGATTTTGAATTATTTTTTCCAGAGATTACAGCGTTTGCACAGGAAAATTACGAGTTGTGATCTCCTAAATAGGGGACATGGTTACATTGAAACGAAGTAATGATGCTCTTTGGAATATCAGTATATTTGATTCCCACTGCTTCTCGTTGTGCTTCGATTCCAGCAGCGGCAGCAGAAAAAGCAGCTCCCAGCGAGAAGAGCTCAAGCACAGCCCCTGCAGACGCACACGAGGAGTTTGTGGATGATTTCAGAGTCGGGGAACGCGTTTGGGTCAACGGCAACAAACCCGGCTTCATCCAGTTCCTGGGGGAGACGCAGTTTGCCCCGGGGCAGTGGGCGGGGATCGTGCTGGACGAGCCCATCGGCAAGAACGATGGCTCGGTGGCTGGGGTTCGCTATTTCCAGTGCGAGCCCCTCCGGGGAATTTTCACCAGGCCGTCCAAACTGACCAGGAAAGTGGTGACAGAGGACGAAGCCAACGGTACCCAGGCAGCTCAGGCCTCGAGAGCCACGTCCCCAACATCCACATCGGCTGCCAGTGCGGTGTCCTCGTCCCCTGCTGCGCTGCCCCCTTCAGGAATCCCACAGAAAAGCCCCCTCGCTGCTAAGGAACATGCAACTCCTTCTCAGATTAGCAATCTCGCCAAAACTGCCAGCGAATCTATATCAAACCTCTCAGAAGCTGGATCGCTAAAGAAAGGAGAAAGGGAGCTCAAAATTGGAGATCGAGTGCTGGTAAGATTTTCCTGTCTGCTTTTGGTGGATTAATCGAAACTTCTGCTAATATTCAAAGCTTTTCTGCTGTTTCCTTGGTCAGTATAATGTAAATTTATAGCTTTCTTTGTCTAGTGTCTTCTGTAAACAAGCCGTGGGAATATCTTGGCAGTACCAAGATAAAATGGTTCTTTTGGCAGGTTTTAATCTGTTATGTTTTGCCACAGAACATCGTGTTTAACAACATATTTGTAGCTTATCTCTCTGTATCTTCAAGAGCTCCAGTCATGCTAAATAAAAACCAAGAGTGTGAGATTTCCATGCAGGTCTTCTGCCCCGTCCAAGGCTGTGTCTTTAGAAAGCAAATAGTTCAATAATTGATTGTTCCTGGGTGGTGATAGGCAGCAACAGAAGCAGTCACATAATGCCACTGATCAGCCAGGAATTATGTGTGCTCTTGGGGATGTGCCACATTACTTGGTTGCCTTTCCTGAATTCAGACCCCTAAATGCTTCTCCCAGTGTATCATCTCACCTTTTTAAAAGGGAGTTGCTCTGTTTGTTTAACAGTAAAAAAAAAAAAAAATACCAGAAAACTGGTAGTAGGTTGTGTATGTTATATTTTTAATTTAAATACTATTTATGTAGCCTTTATATGTTACTGGAATGATCCTTGTATGCCCACCAGATCACTATAACAGAGACCTGATTTTAGGTTTGATTTACTCAAGTGAATCATTAAGCTGAAGATTTGTCTTACTCTTACTTTGATACAATCTTTTCTTATTTATTATATAACTTTAAAATTTCCATTAGGCAGGTGTGAGTATCCTGCCATAGAAACATTTCTGGGGTTACTGTGAGGATATTATATTAAAAAAATCCCCTGGAATTTCTTGTTTGTCCTGCATTGCCCCACCAGATTCTGCAGTGAAGGTGGATTGGTATTTAATGAAATTTGTTGTATTTCTGAAGGAAGAATTTCCCTCCTCTTTCTGTTTAAGAGGAGCTCAAAACACAGGGCCACGTTGAAGAAGGAGTCAAAGGTGAAGTGAGGGCAGGGGTTGGCTGACAGCTGGATTTGGGCTGAGATGTGTTTTCTTGGAGTGCCAATGGAAACAAAGATTTGTGGTTTATCCCTGGCTATTTCTGTCAGAGACTGAGCCTTGCTGTCCTCCAGGCAACATCAGGGCTTTAACCACTTGTTTGCCTCTTCAAGGACCTTTGTCAGCCCTGCTGGGACGTCCCTTTTGGGTTGGGAGAAGTCTGTGGTGCTGTGAAGGCATTGCTGTGCCTTCCCTGTGCCCAATTAGTGCAAATTGCAGAAGCAGCATATCCTAAGTGCCACAGTTTGATAATAATAAGGTACCAAATTGTTAAGTAGGACAAGTTAAACTTAGTATTTCGTCCTCTCTCCTACTTCTGTTTGCCTTAAGTCTTCCTCGTGAGTCATCAAATTGTCGTTTGAGGTTTTGGGGTGATTCCTAGCACAGAATGTTGGTGGTGCATAACTATAATTTCTATAATTTCAGTATAAGACACTCAGTAATGTGAATGTTAAAGGGGCAGGATCCTTGTTTACTCTTTTTTAATCCTTTGGGATCCCATGCTAATTATTTGTAGTAGATCCCAGGCTCTTCTGTCATGTCTAATAATAATTCAGATGTAAATATCTTAAGTGGCCAGGTCAGTTCAAATAATCCTAAGCTTGGCTGAATAATTGATTCATCTGTTAATATATTTTTTCCCTGACTCTGAACTCCTGTTCAGCACTGAACTGTAGAGTTGAGGTGTCACTGAGTAATTCTGGGAACTGTCCTCAGAACCTCCAACCAACACCAGTTTTGGGAAAGACCTGCCTGTCACTTGTGTCACCTGCTCAGCCACTCCTGCTCCATCAGAGACACAAACCCACCTGGCCTGCTCCATGCCGGAGACTTCCCTGTCCTGGGTTCTCCAGCAGTGTACAAAAAAGTCCTTTTCTCATCAGCTGTCTGAGACGAAGAAGCTCTCTGGAGTCCTCCAGTTTGTGTTCTCAGGGCAGTTTATTAATTCCTTATCAAAAGTAGATTTCTCTGCCCTGCCAGGGTTGGCACAGAACGCGTCCAGAGACACACTGTGCCCACCCCGGGTCAGCTCTGATCTTTTATACTAATAACTACCTATTTAATGTTTATCATTAATTACCAACCCGTGACCCTTACATTACATTGTCCAGCTCTCTGACAAACCAATCCAAAAGTGCCAGCAGCACCAAGAAGATGGAGGTTAGGAAGAAGAAGAAGAGATAACATGCCATGTGTAAGAATTCTCCATCTTGACTCCCAGAGCCCCCTGTCCAGAATCTCCAACCCCCCTGGACATGGCTCCAAATCTTTCCCTTTTCATCCATAATTACTGCTATTCTACTCTTCAAACTCTGGTGACTTGCAATTCTTCTTATAAGTTAGTAATTTGTCTCATGGATTAAAATCAAAGCCACAGGCATTCTCAGTATCAATCCAGGTTCTCTGACACCTCTGGCAAGGCTGAAGAGCCTCCTGAGCAGGGTTTGGATCATTCTGAGATGCCGTAGGAACCCCCTGGGTTCCAACAGCTCCACATCTCTGGGGTTTTATTTCTGCTCACAGCAGTCCCTTTTCAGTAATATGTTACACTGGAGGATGAAAGGCTGGGTAGAAGTTGCCAGTCCCACCTCAGCACAGAATTTCCCCTCTGAGTGACAGTGTGGTGTCACAGCCACGTGGTTCCAGTGTCACCACACCACTGCAGGGGCTCAGTGCTGCAACATCCAGCAGTTCTTGCAGCTTGGACCAACTGCTGTGAGTGTTTTGTGAAGGGTTTTTGGTGATTGTGGACACGTGGGGAAAACAACTGAATTACAGTTGGAGAACAGGGAGCCTCCAGCAGTGTAGAACTGCAGGTCAGAACAATGAATTCATGATAGACAAAAGCTCATTTGGGAGTCCTATTAAAACAGCTAATTGGAAAATGATGTCCTAAAGGGCAGATTCATAGATGGGTAAGGCACAGCTCGTCAGCCAAGATTACATTCCAGAGCAGACATCAGATGGCCTCAACTGTATTGATCTTAGTGTGTGATCTCAGGGTGTGGAGTGTTACACTGAAGTATTTCAATCTGTTCATTTTTTTTTTTTTAATTTCTAACTTGGATTCAAAAATGTCTTTAGTGGGAGTTACCTTGAGTGGATCAGTTAAAGTAATTTAAGTTTTTTTTTTTTTTTTTTTTTTTTTTTGGTAACTGGCTGGTTTTGGTTAACTTCAACAAAAAAAAAAAAAGGCAAAATCTTTCAGCTCTTTTTGTCTGCCCAGTCTGGGTTAGCAAGGAACAAGAGGCCATTCCACCAGTGTTTACTAATTCACATCTCAACTTTTTGTGCTACCCAGATGCAAATTGGGCACAGGTTTGAACCTGAACTGTTGGGTTCAATTTCAGGCTTTCCCAGCAGCTCAGCTTTGTTGGAACATTCCCCTGTTCCTGCAGGGATATTAATACTGCTCCTCTCCAGGAAAAGAAGCTGTCCCTCCTCACGTTTGCTTCTGCACTGTCCCAGCAAACTGCTGCCTCAGTGGTGCTGGGATGAGGAGGTTTCATTAAAGGTGTCAGGAGTGAAGAAATCTTGAGGAGATGATTAAAGCTGCAGTGCATGGCCTGCATTGTTTTGTGTGGAGAGGAAAGATGCCTTAGGGTTTTTTCTTTTTCCTTTGATCTCTGGTGCTTTCACCAGTCTTTTGTACACTTGAAGTTAGAATTAACAAATGTGAAGTGGTCCCGTGTTAGAGTCCTCCCCAAACTTCTACAGGAGAACTTTATCTTCAAAATATAAAGGGTTAGTAATAAAGGAAACATCCAGTGAATGTATCCCTGATTTATTTGATTAAAAAGACAGGAACCCTATATGATCTTTCCTTAATTCAGGTAACATTAGGAAGAATAGTGGTTATGTACAGATTTGGGACACTTATTCAGAGTTGAAGAAAAGAAATTCCAGAGAAGTAAAAGAAATTTTCTAGAGGGAAAAATAAACCCTAAAAACCAAAAACAAACAAAAAAAAAAAGAACAGAGAAAGTAAATTCCACTGCAAAAAGCAAGTAGAGCTGTGAGGTGACCACCTGTGTATTCTCAAAATCAGGCTTGCTCAGAGCACCTCATGTGAGGTTGTGCTGAACAGTGCAATAGCACAGAGATAAAAAGAGGCAAAACAAGCAGCCTTGCTTTCTCAGGGGGCAGAAAAACCTCTTTTCCCAAAAGACCTTGGATATTAAAAAGACACTGACATCAAAACAGACAGTGCTTCGGGGTATTGGATATGTCAGCTGTGGGTGCCTGCAGAAAAATACTTACAACAATCAGCTACAACCTTTCCTGGTCTTTCTTCTCAATTTCAAGAAGACATTTCCAGGCCATTAAATTGAGTTGTAAACATCAGAAAAATAACTCATGTTAGACATCAATGCCTGTAAGGGAAATAAAATAATTGTGGAGAAATTCCCATTGTCCTGTTGTCTTAGAAGTTCTCTTTCTTGAGATTCCAGAGGAGCCAAAGCAAATCAAAAGCAAATCAAGCTGAGTGAATTCACTGAAGTATTATAGCCCTAAATGGATGTTCTAGTGGAAAAGGACCTTTAGATTTCTGTGGTTTACTTCTCAAAGATGATTAATTGAAACAGCACCCTGTGCTCTGCTGTCTTGGGAATCTCTGATGATAAATCTGTCTCAAATCCCACTGTATCTGAGCCATATTCAGCAAACTTGTGCTCAATTTTCTTTTCACTAACAATAAACCAACAACACTTCACTATAGTATTTGGAAATGTTGAAAATACAGGTAGATAAGTTAGATATATCAAAGAATTGTGGTTTATTATGTGTAATTCTCTCTCCAGCTTTTCATTTGGTGCACTGATGTATCCTTTACTGGATAAAAACAGGGCTAAACCAAAGAAGAGTTATTAATGCAAAGAGTCGTTCAAACAGCTCTGTATTAGGCATAATTTCCATTCTTAACATATGATGTATGTTCTGGAATCTGGATGTGATTTAACAGTTAGAACATTAACTCTGGACAGCCTGATCTTGTATTTGGGGATTCTGTATCAGGAAAATTGATATGGAAGTCTGCACTTCCTTCACCCAGCCTTTCCAGGGTTAATGACACACTGCTAGAACTGCAGTTGATTTTTCTGCTGAAAATCAGGGTCCAGCTTCAGCATTTGAACCTGCTCTGAATAAGAATTCCTGTGCAAGAAGTGCCAGTGGAAATGCTAAAGCAGATGGGGAAAGAACAACAGAAAACCAATTCACAAAACAAATTACTTTCAGGCTCAGCCAGTTTGGGTTTCCTGTTTGAGTTGTGGCCAGAGAACCTGTTTGCCCTGGTGTTGCACACTTAGGATTTCTTAAGAGCCTGGTGCAAACTTCATTTTAAAAACAAACAAACAAACCCCCGTGAACTACCCAACCAAAACAAAGCCAACTTGTTACTAAAAGAGAGGAATCTGCTTTATGTGACAACTGTTGCCCCGACCAAAAGTTGAAGCAGCTTTGACAGCGTCGTCAGCTTTTCCCTGAAGGGAGCAGATGCTCTATTTTAAATAAATAAATAAAAATCTTATCAACCTAAGGGGCCTTAGCCTTCTCAAGGGATTAAAGTGCTTTCATTCATTTAACCAGTTACAGCTTCTTCACAGTCTGCCAAATCTGCTGCTTCTGGGGCTGAGCTGTAAAGCTGGAACTCGGCCTCGGTCCATATGTTCACAAAAAGATGCAAACTCCACTTACAGGCATGTGCTGATGTGGCCTTTTTGCAAAGTCCTTCCTGTGCATGAGTGACATCTCATTTCTCTTTATTCCCTGTTTTACTGAGCTGGCTTTAACTTGCTTTGTTGTTTCTTCCCAAAGTCTTTGGTGCTGGAACAGGCAGGGGCTGATAAGAGATTATTGTCAGATTTGTTTCCACCCATGTAACCTATCTGCAAGTAAACATGACGTGGAGCTGTCAACTGATTACATTCCAAGGCTCTGAGAAGCAGAGCAGGAAAAAAGAAACCTCACATGCAGAGAGGAGTTTCTCCCTTTAGCATTGTCATTGTGGTGTTAAGGTTTTCTTTTTCTGGATTTTTACGACTTTCTGAAATGCACTTCTGAGCTGAGTCTTTTAAAAAGTCTGTGGTAATATTTAACTGTTATGAAAACAAATATTCATTGGTGGTGTTACAGTTCAAACTGTGCAGAAATATCTGGCACAATGCATACAAGGATGGAAAAGGAAGAAAAATTTAGAAGTTGGGAACGTGTGAGGGGTTTGTGCTCTCCTGGGGCTCTTCTCTCAAGCCTCCTCCATCAAATGTGACAGTTTTAACTGCTCAGTCACACTCCTGCTTTATCCTTAAGCTGAGGTATTTTGATGGCTTTGTCATGTTAAATCAAGGATGAAAGCAATTCTTATATTTATGTATGTCTACTTAGGCCCAGTACTTTGGATATTGTAATATATGATGTAGATTAGTTTGCTAAGTGGCTGCTACAGCATGAAATAGAAAATGTCTGAGGGATAAGGGGTAACCAAAGGCTTTGCTTGCAATTCATCATCTGGGTGATTTTCCCTGTGCAAACCTCTGCTTGCTTTTAATGTTACTTTTAAGCATTTTTCAGGACACGGCATTACCTCTCTGCTGATAACTAAGGTGTTAAATTTATCTTAGAGCAAGGCACGGGTGGTGTCTGAGTCACTCTGTTTTGGAAACTCCTTATTTAACTTCAAATTGCATGGAAGTTCCTGGTCTGTAATGGCAGGGATTGGTGACTCCCCACATGCTTTGGTAATAATTAATTCCTTTTTTTTTTGTGGATTCCCTGGCTCCCTTCCCCTGTCCCTGCCTTCCCAAGGGGGAATATCCAGGAACACATTGTCCTCAGTCATTTCAACACAGGATGGGAGAAAGAACAGTTTATTTACTTATTTTAGTTTTTGCTCTTTTTTTTTTTTTTGCACTGGTGATGAATTCACATGTGGCTTTTGTAGTGTGGAATTGTTGTTAGGGGGTTTTTTTTGTTTGTTTCCTTTGGGTTGGATGAATGAATTGAACCTTCACAGCAGTGAGTTTTAGTTACTAAACTGTTTTCTCTGGCAGTGAAGGGTTGTGTCATAGCACAGTGTGTGAGGATCTTATTGCACATGAGGTTTTTTGCCCACTTTGGCCTTGCTTTTGAACTTTCAAGTCAACTACAACCAAACTGGGTAGAAGTGGAGAAGTTTCAAGCAAATTCTTCCAAGTTCCATGGAAACAGCCCAATAGAAGGTGGAGACTCTGCCCACCAGTTCTGGAAAAGCTGCAATTTGCCTTCACAGAATTTTGCACATCACAGAATCCACATGATCAAGGCTTGTCTGAATCCTGTTCCCATCAGTGGAAACAGCAGAAGTCACTCTTGCATTTTTAGATAGTGAAGTCACTCACCCATAATATCCAATGCCACAGAAAAACTGTCATCGTTCATCTGCCCCTCACAGAATTGCTGGGTTGAAAAATCTGAATTATGGTGGCCGGTTTAAAGTTTGGGAGATGTTCTAGCACTGTTCCAGTCGTGCCTTGATCCAGTGTTGAATGTTGTGTAGGTATTTTTAAAAGGAAATAAGATAGTCTAAACTACCTAATATCTGTCTAATCTCAGCAAAAAAGAGAGGCCATAACTGACACAGCAAGCAAATGTTGACAAACTAAAACATGGCAGTTCTGTCAAACACTTCTGCTTCCTTCTCTAAAACTATGGATATAATGGGGAAAATGCCATTATGGAGTTATGTGGTGGGATTATTATTTAAAATCCTGAATGCCATCTAACAGTCTAGCTTGAAAATTAGCACTTGACTTCAGTTCTAGAAGGGAAGTCAATATATTGACTATACTTATTTGAAAAACCCATTGGAATTCAGCAGGAATTCAGAACGCAGCTGGAAGATGACTCAAGCAAGGGAAAGTATCTTGCAATAAAAGATTTTAAGAACTCAAGCTTTCAAAGGAAATAATTGAGGTGTTTTGCTTAAAACCTGTGTGTGCCAGCACGGTGGATGCTGCAGAGCTCTGTAATCTTCCAAAACAAAGCATGATGAGAGCCAGTGGCCAGAGGCCACAGTCAAATTTGGTTTATTTGAAATTGAAATATGTTTGAACAATGGGGTGATTAGGTATGAAAACAGCCTGTCAGTGGCAGCAGTTTCCTGATGGGTATCAGCTCTGCTCCCAAACCATCCCCACAGAAATGAGCTCAGTACAGTTGCAGGGTTAATTACACATGGAACTGGGTGAAATGCAAAGAGCTGTTCCATGAGAACCAGAGATGATCCCTTTGTCCCCTGTGGCCTTGAAGGGGTGAACAAATCAATTAAACACAATTTCTGTTGCCAGCTGGAAACAGTTCTGCTAAATTTGGAGAAACAAGAGGAAGATGATTCTGATTAGAAGCTGATTAGTGGATCCCAGGTGTTTCAAAGGCTCTGTGTGGCTGGATGGGTTTTGCTTTTCCAAGTGCTGCACGTTGTGCTGCTCAATTGTCCTGAAAATGCAGAAATATCCAAGTGATGCTTTCAGGAGTCACCACAAGTTCATGCTTGGGCTGAAGGGGAGACAGAGCAGTTGTTATTCACCTTTTACCTCCTCTGGGCAGGTTTGAATAAGTGATATTGTTACACTGACAATGCTCAGACCCTGCCTGTCCTCTTTCCCAGCAGCACTGCTCAGATCACACTCTCATTTTTCAGACCATCTCTCTTTTCCCCCCCAGATTACACTGGTTTCTTTGTTTCCTGCTTCTCCTTATCTTTGGAAATGTGGCTCCACAAAGGTCCTCACCAGCTCTGACCTGTTCATCCCCCTGTCCTTTCAGCAGGAGCTTTTTAACCACTTCAGCTTTCCAAACCCATTTTGCTATTTCACTCTACCTGGCAGCAAATTAATGTAAGCTCAGGTATAATTGGGGAAATGGAATTTAATTACTTTTTGCATGTGTTTGACATAACTCTAGTGAGTTCCAAGCAAAATTCCTCACCTCACCATGACCTGTAGTCTAACCTAGATTCTCTGGAGTATTACAGCTTTGTATTTTACAGCTTGACTCTATTGAGTGTGGGAACCGACTGAGAAAAGGTCTGGCAGTTCTTTTCTCTATCCATTATTTAGTGACCTGCCTTAGCATGAAAGAAGGTCATGGAAAATTGTCTTTGTGGTAATTCTGCTCTGTTTTTTCACAGAACTTTCATGAACCTTTTAATATTTTCCCCCTGTTTCTTTTAGAAACTGAATTTTTTTATTTTAGTCCTTCACGCAGTACTGGGAAGTAGATCTGCTGGCAAATGCAGCTAGGTTTGGAGTTGGGTTTTTTACCTCTTTTTGCTGTAATTCTCACATTTTTTAAAAATAATTTTTCTGTAACAGATGCTATACTCTGTAAGTACAATTCTAATTTCATATTGGTTGGAACAGTTGAGTTTAATCATGTCAGGATCTTTTTTCCCATTTATGGCACTATTAAGTCTGTATATGTACAGCAACTTTCATCATGAAGAGCCTTCACCACACTGTCTTGTACAGCAACAGCTCACATTGTACTACCAAGGGAATAATTAATTATTGTTATTTTCTTCTCAAGGTAGGTGTTGTCACTTGCAGGTACTAACTGCAGCTGGAGATAAATACACTTTTTGGGAGAGATGTCTGTGAGTGATTGAAAGTCTCAGGCTTTGTAAAAGGAGGGCTGGCCTGTCTTTAAAGCTGAAATTTAGAAAGCTTTTGCTTAAAACTGAGTAAAACTGCCCTTACAGACCTTCAGTGATTCCCTGAGAACATTACAGCCACAGGGCGCTCCAATTCCTGCTCTTGTAAGGACACAGAATGTGCAGAGAAAGAAATGTAGTAGCTGGTTACTCAAAGAAGCTGGACTGGGTTTGGAAAAAACCAAAAATTCTTTGGCATCCTCCCTTGAGTCCTGTTTAAAATAACCCAGGTGCCATGGTTACAGGAGGAGTCACTTTGCTGCTTCTCCCCAGTCTCGTGTGGAGCAGCCCCATCTGCTCTGGGATCCGAATTGCTGCCTTTGCTGGCTCCACCAGCCCCTGGGTCACGGGCACTGCAGGAGCTGGAGCAGCTCCAGGGGCTCTGGGCACTGCCAGATTCCTCCAGGTTGTCTCCCAGTTTGTGCTTTGAATGTGATCTCTTCAAAATAAATCCTTCACATTTTTTACCTAAACGTGGAAGATGAGCAGGGCCAAGGTACGAAACAGAAGAGGAAGAATATTCTGCACCCAAGTTTAGTCTGTGTTATCCTGGAGCCAGCATTGCTTCTCTAGAGGTTGATTTGCAGTGAGAGTTGGAGGGAACAGATTGCAGCAGTTTTTGCTGTCCCTGGGAATCCTTGCATGGAGTTCTCCTGTTCCACCAGGGTGCTTCAGCCACCTCTTACCTCACTTACCCCACTCACCTTCCTGTGGAGAGGTGCTGGCTGGCTGTGTTTGGGTAATTAATTTGGGTTTGTTTAAAAAAATCACCACAGTCACAAACACACACCACAAAACAGGGGAAAAATTCCATTGCCTGGCTCAAGGCTTCTGGAAAAGGAGCTTGAGGGATCTCTCTGTGCAACCCCAAACCTGACTGTTGTCTTTGAAGGGATGCTCCTTATCTAGGCCATAGTTCCAGTTTTCCTGTCTAATTTTTTAATGGGTTTGTAGAGCCTCTTTTGATTTAACTCTGTTTTTTTCAGGTAGAAAACAGAACAAAATTGAGTGGGGAAACAGCTTCTAACCAGAACTAAGCAGTCTTTTCACCTAAAGATATGTTCCAAATTTATCTGTAAAGAAAAAAACACCAAACAAAACAAGACAAACAAAAAACCCGACCCAAACTTGCTAAAAAAGGAGTAAGGAGAACTTGGAATTCAATGTGGACTGCTAGTTAAAATTTATTTAAGATATTTACCCTTAGAGAGTAGCTAATGTCTGAGGGTGAATAACATACCTCTCAATTTAAAGGGTAGTTCTTCCCAGGAAATACTTTATCAGTGGTAATTCCCTCCTCACCCCTGTGCCAGGGATCTGGATTCTCTGTAACTCTTTGGGTGGTTACAATTCTTTTTTTCCAAGCCAGTCCCAGTGCTTGTTTGTGTGTTCTCTGCCAAGAACACCAAATACCAAAGGTTCTACGAGTTACTATATTAGGCTGAGTCCTGATAACTGTAAACTTTGTGTGTTTTTATTCCATGGAGAGTAATAATTTGCTACAGTGCCACTTAAAGCAGGATCTGAAGGTGACCTGCAGTTGTTCCAGAATTCCTTCTAATGCTGGAGAAGGGGCTGCCACCTTAAGTGTGAACAACTGGTGCCTCTGCCACCTTTCTCACTTGAATAATATCAAAAAAAGGTTCATTATTCTCCTTGTTTTTCTGAGGTTTGTGTGGAGTAGGATTATTTTTCCTCATCTGATGAAGCCTCATGTTGCCACAGGAGCCAGAAGCTGGAGCCCAAATGTTTGTGGAGGCTCCTGGGCACTGACTTGGGACTTTGTGGACATGAAAAGTCCTCGATTCCTCCCAGGTGACCTCGTGAGTGAGCTCTTCCCAACTGGAATAATGTGAATTCTCTCGTGTGCTGCACCTTAATTTACAGCACGAGGAGCTTGTTGTTCTCAAGTAATCCTGGGACGTTCTCCCAAGAAATACAATGTCTGCTGTAAAAATGATATGAAAAACTAATTCACTTTTTAGTTTATAAAAAGGAGAATCACAGTCTTTAATAGGAGGTTTCATTCAAGCTCTCTGCCAATGCCTCACAATATCCCTGGTTGTACAACGTGTGCTGGAAAACACAGGTGGACATTTTCAATCCCATGTGGAATTCTGTCAATCTCTGGAAGCTTCCATCCCCATGTATGTCCCTGTTTTCACAAGGCTGGATGCAGGCTGAACAGATTTGCACAGATTTAGGGCACAGCATATTGTCTTCCTGAACTGCAGGAATCCTGTGCCTCTTCCTGGCAAGTGTCAGCCACACAACACCTTTTCCTTCTTCGCTTAATTTAATTCTTCCATCCCCTGGGCATTAGGAAAAGCTGTAGCTCACAGACATTGCAAGTAATTGGAATGGCTGTAAATATTTAATATGATAAGTTTGAAAGCTGCTGCTTTCTAGGCTTTCGTTTAGGAGTGTTTGGGTTGGATTTTTTTATTCTTGAAAGTGAAGAAAAGATAAAATGATTCTTCCCTCCCCAAGGATTCAAATAGCTGGTTATATCTACAGGGTTGCCAAGTGCTCTGTAGCATGTTTTATATCAGTTCTTTTAAATACAAGAGGGCTCTACTGTGTAGTTTATCTGAATTATTCCTTAGAAAAAAATATGAAAGGATTTTTTTCTCATTTCATTTTTTTTTATTTTTCCTCATAGAATTAGAATAAGAAGTAAACAGACCTTAGGAATCCTAATCTGCTGGTAGAAATTTATGTGAAACTCTAGCACAAATCTATTGCATTCAAAACATTGGTCTCATTAGATATATTTTTGTTTGTGAAGGTCAATATTTCTTCAACATTAAAACAAACTCATAGACAAAAAAAATAAGTACTTTGAAATAAGAACTGGTTATATCATTCCTGTGCTGTGTGAACATGGTTGTGCCAAAAAGCTTCTTGACTGAATTTGGTGTTTTATTTTGGAAATGCATTAACTGCAGGTGTGTTTTACTGTAGGTTGGAGGAACCAAAGCTGGAGTCGTGCGTTTTTTGGGAGAAACTGACTTTGCTAAAGGAGAATGGTGTGGAGTAGAGCTGGATGAACCCCTGGGGAAGAACGATGGAGCTGTTGCTGGCACGAGGTCAGTCCGTCCCCAGAATTATTCCATGAGATTTTCCTCTGTGTTCTCTTTTGGGTTTTTAGATCTTCCATGAAATGTTCAGTCAGGGAGGGAGGGAGGCTCTAACCCTGCCTTGTGCTGGTGGGGAGGGTTGCTGTGCCATGGTTGGAATTCTCTGATGCCAACGCTTCTCTCACATTCGTGGGATGAGCCCATCTCTCCTCCCATGTGAGTTTTACTCATAGACTGGTAATGGAAAACACAATTTGCTTCTTTTGAATGCCTGTTTGATTTCTCAGCTTGGAAGGAATGCTCAGTTAAGAAAATCTCTGAATATCCAGTAGTTGTAATTAAGGGAAGTTTTCCAGCATCCCAGGAGCTGGAAGCTCCAACAGTTGCCTCCTAGTAGAGGCTGGGAACAGTGTAGCTGCTCCCTCCAGTAAGTCATAGGTCACACTCAGAGGGCATTAATTAACATCACAATTTAACTTTCATTCTCATTTGCCATAAGGAATAGTCTTTTACCTCATGAAAAAGAGGTTTTACAAGGATTGTCCCACCTTAAGATAGATGATCACAGCTTAAAATTGTAAGTGGCTTTTGCCTATATTTAACCAAGGATACATGTTCTGTATCATCAAATATGCATAAATGGAATAAATAAAACTACTTGATTTCATCAGAATCTGATTTCTGTTTTTAACTCTCAGCCATCACGTCTGTTGGCAGCTCAGAGGAATGTGATAAAGGAGAAAGCTATGGATATAAAACTGAATCTGAATGGAATTTTTTAGGCACTAGAGCTGTGGTGTTTACTCTGAATTTCTGAAGCCTGATGTGATCACGCTGTTTCAGCCTCTGAACATCCCTTCTCCAAATCTGATGCTAAACAGAATTGCAGTCCAGCGTGGATAAGATCCCCGTCCTTCACCACTTTTATACTCCCGATCTCAAATTCTTTATCGATTCTTTCTTCATTATATGGTTCTCTATGAACGCAGCACAGGAAAAGAAGCCAATTCCTGCTCTCCTCTGCTTGCTTTACCCCTGGCAGGTATTTCCAGTGCCAGCCCAAGTACGGGCTGTTCGCCCCGGTGCACAAGGTGACCAAGATCGGCTTCCCCTCCACCACGCCGGCCAAGGCCAAGCCCGCGGTTCGCAAGGTGCTGCCGACGCCCACGGCGCTGAAACGCAGCCCCAGCGCCTCCTCGCTGAGCTCGCTGAGCTCGGTGGCCTCCTCCGTAAGCAGCAAGCCCAGCCGCACAGGACTCGTAAGCTGCTTTTTCCTTCCCGTGCTTACCCTCCTCCTCGGCCCGAGGGAGCCGCAGATCGCGGGCGGAGCACGCTGAGCGTTTCGTGGTGCTCTTCACTCAAAGCATGCATGGAGGAAGGAAATCTTAGCTGGCCCTGGAGAGCAGCTGAATGTTTGAATGTTTAATTCAGGCTAACGGAGTGATTGCAATAAGAAAGGGGCTTAGGATGCGCACAAGTTGCTCTGGCTGCAATCTCCATTTAGTTCGTTTTCTGAGGGGCTGGTGTGCACTGGAGCTTCCAGAGATCACACTCGTTTTATTTTAGCAGGAAGCTTCACGTTGGCTAAAATGTTCAAAATTTGCTGTTCAATAGATGAGTCAGCTGAGAAATGCAGCAGGAGCAATTTCCAAGTGTCTGCTGACAAGAAGCCTCTTTCATTTCTTTTAGATTTGGTTTTAATCCTGTGAATTCATAAAGGCTGAGTGTTGCCAAGTGCAGTGGCTCAGGTGAAATCTAACAGTACTAATTCCACCTAATACACTTACTATGGATTCTTTTGAAGTTGCTCTGTTACATAAATGTCCTAATCTTGGGTTGCAGCAGTAAAACGGAAATCTGGGAAGGCTGAATTTTGAGAAGTCTCTTTTATGGCAGTTAAAAACATAGAAATAATTGGATTTTTCCACAGCCACCCTAGCTTTTTCCTTATATTTTTTTTTTTTAAACCACAGTCCATAGATAGTTCTAATTAGGAAGAAGTGACTCCCAGTGATGTGGAGCAGGTTCCCTGTCCCACTGTCCCACTGACCAGCAGGTGCCCAGGGAGGTGACTTACCCTGCTCCTGCAGGACTGAAGCAGATTAACAGAGTTCAGCAGTCGGTCAGGGCACCAGGGTTAATACCTGGCCACAAAAAGGATTTTTATTTGGCACAAACAGTGGGACTTCATTATTTAATCCATTCTGGAAGTTGCACTTGCAGCTGCAGAGTGCCCTCTAGTTTGGGATCACAGCACTGACACGTGGAGCCAGATGCTTTATTCCATGTGCTGTGATTCCCCAAGTTACACCTTGTGAATGTCTAAAATCTATTTGCTTATTTTGTTGTGTCCCGGGGATTTTCCATGATTTAGGCCATAAAATACAAAGCTGCTGTAATCCATTATATCTGGAATTAAAATTCCAGCTTTCTTCCAACTCTTTTTCTCAGGCAGCATTTGGTGGCTGTCCAAGTTAAAAGGATTGTCCAAATAATTCTGAGACTTTTTCTTTAAAAGTTAAGCTGGTGGGGAAGCGAGATTTCCTGTAATCAGTTTTGACCCAGCAGACTTTTCACGCTTCAGTTTCTAGGAAAACTAAAACTTGTCTGGGAATTTCTGGACTCTTACATTGACCGCTCAGTTGTTCAGGGCTGTTTCTATTTTCTTTTTCCTGTGTAATAAAAGCAGCTGTCAGAGTAGGTGATCCAATGATTTAAGGGGCTGTCTGATGCAACTGGTGTTTATTTCAGAGTCTGAAGGAAGCTGATGTTTCTCTGAAGAGTTTTAGATTTCTTTTGCAGTTGGGAGTGAAGTGTGTTTTGAATACCTAAAACTGTTAGAAAGCAATACAGTCTGGAATGCGATTTCTTCTGGAAAATGGGAGAGTCTGAAACAATTAAGCATTCTGTCTGGGGCTTTTGCAGTCACTTGCAGTGGGCTGCAGGGTGGGATCCAGGCTGGGAGCAGCTGGGGCAGGGATGGTGCAGCAGTGACAGAATTCTGTGACAGAATAATCCCGTGCTGTGCTCTCAGCTGGGGGTGTTGGCCAGTGCCAGTTTCCAGGCTGCCTGTGGCAGCTATTCAGTGTTTTGATCTCTGGAAGGATCATGCTCCTGGTTTTTGGTGATGAGGCAAAGCTAAAGGACACAACAGCAAGTCTTTGTGATTTGGGTATTTTTTAAAATTTGTTTTAACTGAGCTGTCATTCTCATTTAATACTTAGGCAGATTTCTCAGCTGTTAAAGTCAGGTTTTATGAACAGCACTGGATTTTTTTTTTGTTTTGTTTTGCTGTTTTCACAACTGGTCACTTCATAATTTTAGTTTATTTACTTTGTTTACTTTATTTACTTTTACTTCTAGCTCAGGAACTCGTGAGGGTGTAGCTGGTAGGGCCATACACAATTTTCCCTGGTACTGATTCCATCCAATGGGGCAGAGATGATGCAAGGTCAAGGACAACCTGTTTTCATTCTAGCTACAATTCTCCTAATTAATTTTAATCTGCATTCTTGAAGCTTAATATTTCAGATTTTTTTCCTAGAAGTAATTAAATTCCAAATTATATAAACATATGTTTTAGTCAAATACCAGCTGCTGTTCTTCACGAGGTTTCAGCTGTAAGGCTGCCTTTAGATCAAGGTAAATACTTCCAATCCTGGCTGGTTTTGCCATTGTAGAAGTGCCAGATGCTTGTGGGAGTTCCCAAAGCTTTCCATGGAGCATTTGAAAGTGTTGGACTGTTGCTGGTGACCCAAGATAATGACCTATTAACTAGAGACATGATGTTTTTGGCTTGCTAGAAAACTGCCTTTTTTAATGCAAAAATACGCTTAGGAACATCCTGAGCCAGCCTTTGTGTGAGTCTACACCTTCAATTGAAGCTTTTTATTTTCACTTCATCCCTCCTGCCCCCTCCTGTGGCTGCTGCTCCTTGCAGGGCTCTGACCACACGTGTTGGCCACTGTTAAATTCTGGAAAATGAAGTCATTTAAGCGTAAAAGGAGAAGGTGCAGCAGGTCACAGAAAGCATTTGCTTTACTAACCCTGTGTTTGTGGAGTCTGGAGATACCCACAACACCCCTCTTTTCTTCTCTTGATGCAGAGCGATTTTTTAACTCATTTATTTTGTGAAGTTGACAGAAACCTCTTCCCGGTATGCAAGGAAAATTTCGGGCACCACAGCTCTCCAGGAGGCCCTGAAGGAGAAGCAGCAGCACATTGAGCAGCTCCTGGCAGAAAGGGACCTGGAGAGGGCAGAAGTTGCAAAAGCAACGAGTCACGTCGGGGAGATAGAGCAGGAATTGGCGCTGGTTCGCGATGGGCACGACCGGGTAAGAGAGTTACTGTTCTTCTGAAACACAGCTACCACCATGGGCTTAACCTCCACAACAGGCTTTTCTTACTGAAAAGGGCTGGTGTGCTAAAAGTAAAATAATCCATACCTGTGATACCTCCCTTGTGGGATCTTTGGCTCGATGAGATACCAGATCTACTGAGTTTTACTCATTTTTGTTGAATATCACAGCAGTCTTTGATCGTGTCCATATTTGATAATATTCCTGTCACTTCACCCATCACTTCAGCAAGTTGTGGTTACTGAGGTGCAGGTACATAACTTGGAAAAAAATCCTGTATTTTCCACTTTATTTCTCTTCCTGATTAGCACGTGCTGGAGATGGAGGCAAAAATGGACCAGCTCCGAGCTATGGTGGAGGCAGCTGACAGGGAGAAAGTGGAGCTCCTCAATCAGCTTGAGGAAGAGAAAAGGTACCCCCAAACTGTCCTCATTCATGTAATTAAAGTTCTTCTTGTGCTCCCCTTGTGCATCTTGTATTCATCCTGACTCCAGCCCTGTTTCTCAGTGCTGGAGTTCCCGTGCAGTTGTGACATCTTGAAGGCCTGTGGATATTTTGGATGTGTCCTGAGTTTCTGACTGTTTCCTGCATGAATTATAGAATATACAGGATGTGAGATCAAACTGCCGACTCAGATCATCCAGAAGGGTGAAAAAAGGAGAGAATCAATGAGGATTTAGAGGGTTTTAACACAAAATACCCTCTTCAGAGCTGCAGCAGCAGTGATGCCTTGCTGTGGCACTGCTAGTGTTTAAAGGACAGCAGTTTGCCCTCTCTCTGATGCTTCCTGTGAGAGGTTTCTCCTTAATGTTCCTGGCAGTTTGCTGGTACAAGGGGAATGTTGTCACTGTCATTCTGATTTTCACTGGAAAGTGAGCTTGAAAGCATTTTCTTCCAAAATTACCTGAATTTTAATGAGTTGTCCCCACAGGAAAGTTGAAGACCTTCAGTTCCGTGTGGAAGAAGAATCCATTACCAAAGGAGACCTAGAGGTAAAATATCTCCAGCTTTGTAAACAGGATATCCAGGAGGGCACAGAAAGGAAGGACTCATTAAAAGATGCAATCCTGGTCCAGCCACATGAAAATGATAGCCATGTGTGCAATCATTTAATAAGCTAGCTGTCCCAAAATTGCAGGATTGCCCCCCAAATTCAGTTATAGGCTGTGCTATAGAATGGCTGTAGTTATTTAGAGAAATTAAATTAATTCACAGAAAATTATTCTACCTTTTGCTGTTAAAAGTAACCACTAAGAAAAAGAAATAATTTTGGAGTTACAAAATTGCAAGTTAATATTTATGCCTTTGAAAATGAATATTAAGACTTGTCCTGTTTGATCAATTTCTTGAGTAATTCTTGTGCTTCTCTTAGGGAAAGTTGATTAATGGAAAGTGTTTTGTCCTGAGAGTTTGCACATAAAATCTAAATAGCAATTAATGTGTGCAACTTTTATCTGTTGTTTATAGAATTGTAATGTTGGGCTACAGCATCCTGTGTTATTGCACAGTCAGAACAGAAAACATTTAGGGAAGGATTGCTCTCAGGTATTTGAGCACTGCCAATTTTTATCCCAGAATTCCAATTAATAAGCAAGATACTTTAAGTTGCTCTACTCTGTTGTCTAATCAAAAATATATTAGAACTTGAACAGAATAAAGTACAAATTTATTTAATTGTGTTGCTTAAAAGCATTTGTGATTGAAATGCTAGTCTTATGAAAATACTCATTTCATATAACATTTCTTTTATTTTAGTCTTCCATTCATTTTAAGATACTTATCTATACTCTTCATAGAATGCCCCTTTTATTGTTTAGTCCATGGAAATATTTTCTGTTTTTTATTTTCTGTTAAATCAATCAATAGTCATGGCAAACCATCCTAAAGACTCTGGTTTGTCAAGCTGCTTAACTTGGGGGTTGAAATTGAATTCAAGCTGCTGAAATGTCTCCTGTTGTTTGTGTGGGAATGGTAGTGCTGAGTCTGTAGGTGAAACATTTCTGTTTGTTTGTTTTTTTAATTTTACTGATAGCAAAAGAGGCAGATTTCGGAAGACCCAGAAAATGTAAGAGGGCACTTCAATGTGCAGAGACATCCCGTGTTAACAGATTGTGTGCAGAAAATGCTTTTACTGATTCACTAACTGCATAATCTGTTATTGAGACATTGACTCTGGTATTTGTGTGCATGTTGCTTCCAGAGCAGTTACAACATTTCTTGGAAAGAATGTGTGTAATGACTAAACGTGGTAATGCCCATTAACTGCAGACAGGGCCAGTCTGGCATTAGAATTCTTTAGGCTCAAAACCTTTGCAATTCACTGAAGAGTCCAGGAGCTTGTAGAACAGGACTGACCACCATCCTGAGGTGACTTTCATTTAAAAGTAGGATTTTAGCTGTTTTCTTCACAAAATCCTGCCTGCTCTCCTATGAAATCCTGCTGCTGTTCAAGATGACAATTTTTTCTGAGGGGAAAAAAATCTGTCTGTTCTTCAACTCCTCAAATTTGTTTCCTTTTTTCTGTATGAAATGCTAAGGGGGGCAGTGATTAAAACCATCTGAACAATTCTATGCAAAGCTGTCTGATTTTACTGTATCTTCATGTAGCTCCTCTTCAAATTATGTAGGAAAAATGTTTTACTTGATAACAGAAATGGCCTTGCAAGACGTTTAAGGAGCCCTCTTGCTTCTCCAACTCAGAATTTTAAAGTTAAATTTCTCCCAGGCTGCCTCCTCTGCTGCATCCCAGCCAGGATAGGAAGTTCTCAAGACTAGAACTGGATCCTGCTGTGCATCCTTAGGGGTTCCCTTTGCAGACATCCCTCAGGGATCTGGGTCTCCTCCAGTGTCCCCATCAGGCTTTGTTAGAAATAAATCTGCATGTGCCCTTCCTTTGTCCTGTTTTGTGCACTCCTTCTTTGATCCCATCTCTTCTCCTGACTCCCCTGGTCTGATTTTTCCAGCAGAAATGAACATCTTCACTCTCCAGAGGAGAGTTTCCAGGCTGGCACTGCCTGATCCCAGCGTGTCCTGTGATTGTATCCCAGCGCAAGAGGACTGGAGGGCCTCTTGCCCCATCCTAGAACTCATTTGTGGCCTCAGCACAAATTTCATTGATGGAAATGTCCCAGGGAGGTTTATTCTGGAGGGAAAGAACAGCCAGAACACACGAGGGCTGGAAGAGCTGATGTCCAGCCTCCAAAATTTGGGTGGAATTCTTGGAGGTTCAAGGCAGAGTAAGAATCCCATTTCCACACCACTTCCCTCATTCTGCAGTGATTAGATTAGATTAGATTAGATTCCCTAACCTGGAGAAGTGGAAGATGATTCCTTTGCCTTTGTTGTCTGGTTTTTTCTTTCCTGTTTTTCTTTTCCATCCGAGTTAAGGTTTACAATCAAATTCTTTTCTTTTTTTTGGGGTATTCTCTCTTCTCACTTCTGGGTTTCCTCAAAGAAAACCATAATCAGTAAGAATTTCTCAATTACATCATCAGGAGAGAAATTTGAGCAGTTCGGTGATTTTTACCTCAGGGAATCTGGAACCTGTCTCTTGAAAATCAGATTTGATTAAAGGATAATCTCTCATGCTCTAAATGGGGAAAAAAGGTGTGAAGCAAAGATCTCTGGAATATTCTTTTTTAATCTTTTATTTCCATTTTGGCAGGATTTTAACTTACTTGCCTTTGTAGTATGTAAGAGATGAATTTTTAAAACCCCAGTAATCAGTGATGGTCTGCCTGATCCTTGGAGCAGTAAAGCACTGGCTATAAAATTAATGATCAAAGAGTTTGGGTTTTATGTGGCATAAAAATCTTAACATTGCTTATTCCAAAGGTACACAGGGGGAATTCTGTAACCATGAGGTTTGGGATTCCTTGGGTTTTAGTAGATCCTCTTGGTGAATTAGAGCAAGTAAGGTTTGAATTTCCAGCTTTTAAAGCAGATTGTTTTTCAGACTTACTTACAATTTGGTTGTGGATCAAAACTAACACTGACCTGTGTCAGACAGAAGACTGAATCGTAGCCACTTATTAAATATTACTTCCCTTAGAATACTTAATTGCATTTTCAAAGGCTATGGGCAGGAAAAAGAATAATCTGTGTTCTTGTAGAGCATTTGTGCCCATTACACCCTGAAGATCTTCCACTGAGAGAGAAACAGATCTGCTACAGAATTAAAACATCAGCAAATCTAAGGAGCAGCTTCTGAGTGTTTGTGGACCAAGGAACTCCACTGTAACATGGCAAACTATTTTCAGCTGTTTAAAAATTTACCCCCTTGGACATCTGGATGCTTTTGGGAAGGAAGAACTTGCTGCTGCCAGAAGGAATAGTGTGGTTGGAGAAGCAGACAAGAATCTCATCCTCATCTTTCTATTTCTCCTTCATTTTTTTTGTTTCTTCCCTGCTTCAGAGGTGCAGGTCAGGTTTGAATTACTTGCTGGACTTCTCCTGCATCTCCCACGCTTCAGGCTCTCTTGCAAGCCTCAGGGAATATCTGGATATCAAGCCAGAATATCAAATATTCTGTGTTCTGGCTAAAAATTCTGTTTGTAAGCAAAGGGCAAGGAGGTACCTGCTGAGTTGGGTTCATCTGTGTCCTGCTTCTCTTTAGGAACCTATTAGAATTCCAAAGACCTTCCTTTCTTCTTACTTCCACATATTCTTCAATATATTTAGACATCAGTAACTGCACAGAATCCAGGCTGAGTCTCTTTTTTATCTGGTTTTGAAATCTTGTTGGTTGCTTCCTTCCTGAAAGAGAAGAAGAGAAAAAAGAGGAGGGTTTTGGATCTAGAGACATCCATTCTCTTTCTATTTCTGTTCAGATAATTCAAACCATAGTGACAGAGGAACCTTCATGTTCCCAGGTCTTGGCCAGAAGCATTTTTATGGCTGATAATTCAGGACAGCTACTATCAAAAAAAGAAAGTTAAAGTTTTGATTTGTCACATGAGATTCAGTGGAGAATTTTTGTCCCCTTTTTAATAAGTAATTTTTTTATTAAATCAGCCAAAGGGAAAAGGTAGTGGATGACAAGGAAAGGGACTTAGCATCCTGTTAGAACAGGAAGAGATATGTATGCACATATATATATTTTTTTGACATAACTATTCTAATTTATGCTCAAAACATCATGTACTGATAAATAACTTCTCCTCAGCTGCATGAAACTTCTTTTGTTCCCATTTCTCCGTTTGCTATTCATTTCTTTATTGATTTCCCACATTTGATTTCATTTTTACACGCCCATCCATTCCCATCCTCCTCATCCATAGATTCCCCTGTCCATTTTCCCCCCCTTGCATCCTCTGTGCTCACCTTTAGAAGGCTCAGGCAGCACGGCCTGCATGTGGCTCCTCCTCTTGTGCTGGCATGTGATGGTGGCACCGTTGTGTTCTCTTCCTCTCCCTCTCCACTAACAGACGCAGACCAAACTGGAGCATGCCCGCATTAAGGAGCTTGAACAGAGCCTGCTCTTTGAAAAGACCAAAGCTGACAAACTCCAGAGGGAGTTAGAAGACACTAGGGTAATGGTTTTGCCTGTTTGAATCACGAGCCTGATCTGTGTTGTGGAAGATTTCTGATGGCGCAATGCCGGGGGTGACACGTGCTGGAACGGGTCCTTGCTCCTGCCGTAGCCAGAGCTGCAACATTTAAAAAATTAGGATTAATTTTGAGCTTCCATGGGGTGTGTGTGTGTGCCTGGACGTGTGACTCGTTGAAGAACTCAGGTAAGATGCCTTCACGCTGCAAAAGTAATCCTTGGATCCCAAAGTAGCAGGATGGGACCGTGAGTTGACAGAAAGGAACGTTCGTGCTCGTGTTAAAAATTAGCAGAGTTCATTAAACATAAAAACCTAAGATTGAACATGCCAGTCCCTTTAACACAACCTGAGTGTTTGGGGCTTAGTTTCTGAGCTCTTCAGTAGCTGCTGCACTATTTGCTTTGCTAAATCATGGTTTGCAGTGGCTTTTTAGCTCTTTTTTTCCCACCAATGATACAATCTTTTAATGGATATCGCAGTAATTAATAATACTGCTGCCTGTCAGAACATTCCTGACATGCTTTGTACCGAGTCAAAAGTTCAGCAGATGTCAATTCTTAAAGAGAAATATATCTTACACACACATATATTCATGCTCACACATGGGGATTTTCTTGAAGTTCAGGTGGGATGAATAAAAAATCCCAGGATGAATATAAAACCAACAGTTTAATGTGTAATAAGTACTTTTAAAGAGCAACTGTGGGTAAGTAATATCTTTTCCAGGAGGTCAAAGCAGTAACTTCCTAATTAGAATTAATTCTGGGAGCTTTGCTGTAGCAGAAACTGCTCCAGCAGTCAGTGAAAAGCTCAGATAGTGTGAGCACACTTCAGAGAGAATGGAGCAGGTGTAGAAGGGATTTCAGAGGATTTATAGGTTCAAAATGTGTTTGTCATTTTCTCTGACAGTCTTGTAGCTGGTGTGAGATGAATTTGGAAGGAATTATTTCAACAAAGACCTCAAAGTTCTCCATTCTTTTCCAGTCTGCCTCGAAATGGTTCTGAGGAACATTTTGTTAATCATTGATGATACCCATCAGAGTAGTTTGTAAAGTTTTTTAGCAAGTTATTTCTAGATAATACCAGAAGAACAATTTTTAATAAATTCTATATTTATAGAGAATATAAGATGTTTGTCATATGAACTGTGGACATTTCTCCCTTTTTGAAGCGATTTGCAACGCTCGGTGGAAGATTTTCAGCAAGGCCTGAGTGTCTTTGTATGAAATGTATCTTTTATAATTCTTCTTTTCTTAAAATGCTGTTGATCATAGGTGGCCACAGTGTCAGAAAAGTCCCGGATCATGGAGCTGGAGAGGGACCTGGCACTGAGGGTGAAGGAGGTGGCAGAGCTCCGAGGGAGGTTGGATTCCAGCAAACACATCGACGACGTGGACACTTCTCTCTCCTTGCTCCAAGAAATCAGTTCTTTGCAAGAAAAAATGGCAGCAGCTGGCAAAGAACATCAGAACGAGATGAACTCACTGAAAGAGAAGTTTGGCCTTAGTGAGGAAGCCTTGCAGAAAGAGATCAAGTCCCTTTCAGCTTCAAATGAGAGAATGGCAAAAGAAAATGAATCCTTGAAAACCAAGCTTGACCATGCCAACAAGGAGAATTCTGATGTGATAGAGCTGTGGAAGTCCAAGCTGGAATCTGCAATTGCCTCCCATCAGCAAGCAATGGAAGAGCTGAAAGTTTCTTTCAGCAAAGGTGTTGGGGCTCAGACAGCAGAATTTGCAGAGTTAAAGACTCAGCTGGAGAAGATGAAATTGGACCATGAGAACGAAATGGCGAATCTCAAAGTGAAGCAGGAAAATGAGAGATCTCATCACTTGAAAGAGATCGAGTCGCTGAAAGCAAAACTGGTGGCAGTCACGGAGGAGAAAGAGCAAAACCTGGAAAGCCTGAAGACCAAACTGGAAAGTGTGGAAGATCAGCATCTAGTAGAAATGGAAGACACTTTAAACAAATTGCAGGAAGCTGAGATAAAGGTAAAGGAGCTAGAGGTACTGCAAGCCAAGTGCAATGAACAAACCAAAGTTATTGATAGTCTTACACCACAGATCAAAGCTGCTGAAGAAAAGCTTTTGGACCTTGCTGCACTTGAGAAAGCCAATTCTGAAGGTAAATTGGAAATCGAGAAACTTAGCAAGCAGCTTGAGGCAGCTGAGAAACAAATTCAGACTTTAGAGACTGAAAAGGGTGATGGAATTAGCCAGGTTTGTATCAACATCCATCCTTTTTGTTTTCTTTTGCTTTTCTTTTACATTTGTCCTGTTTTAATCTGCTGTGGGAAATACATCACAGAAAAAATGAGTTTTGCTGAAGGTATATCTTGGGACCATCTGAGGAGGTTTAGATGAGCATTAACTGGGTCATGTCTCAACAGGTCTGTGCTGCTCCACCTGCACCAATGAGCAAAAGGAAAAAATTCCTTCTGCACTTCCTTGCTGCAGATTTGGGCATGTCTGTGCTGAAATCTTCCTGTTATGGAAGAGTTACTCTGTTGGCTTGTTTGGGAGAAGGGTCCACACATCCTAAGGCTTTAACCTGTGGGGATAGACAAAGGGACTTGGGGCTCAGTGGGGAAATATTTCCTTTATTACCCTTCCCCTCCTCTGCCAAGGTGATGGGAGAGGCTTTTAAAATGAAGGAAAGCACAGAAAATCCTGGTGGAACTTTTCTTGAAGCCCAGGCTCTGCAGGGATGTTTCTGGCACTATTTCACAGCACTTTGGAACCACAGACTACAACTTAATACAGGATTTTCCTTGGGTTCCCATGAATGACCTCTGTAAAGATGATGGTAGTGAAGAGTAGTGGGAAAAAACTGGAAAGAGCTTTCCTAAACTCTTCACAGGTGGTTCCAAAATACCAGATTTTTACCTTTGACTCTTTTTGGGGCCACACTGGGTTTCTGCACTAGCCCTGGGTGTGGTACAGAGCCCATGGAAAGATTCCCTCCTGTGTGTGTGTGTGTATTGATCTGATCAGTCAATTGAAGCACAAATCAATCAGTTCAAAAAATAAAAACAATAAAGAATCAAAACTCTGATTGAACTAATGCTGAAACTTTGGAATTGTGTGTTCAAAAATGTCTGCCATTAAATAATGTATTCACAATTAATGCCAAAAGAACAAAATTTTAATGATTTCAAATCTATTCCAAGATTCAATTATTGCTGTGATGTATGTAGTCATCAGTGGAAATCAGCTTCACTCAGTTTACCATCATGGTTTTTTTCTTCATTTTTAAATTTTTCATCTTAGAGTGATTTTAATATTATAGTTTTGTTTTTTTTCAGATTCACCTTTTAATTTTCCTAATCTTTCATTCATGTTTGTCATTTTATTTTACTCCATTTCATCACCTTTGTTAGGCCAGTAATCTGGCCAAAGAACTGCAGGGCAAAGAGCAAAAGCTTCTTGACCTTGAGAAAAACTTGAGTGCAGTAAATCAAGTTAAAGATTCTTTGGAAAAGGAACTTCAAGTTTTGGTGAGTAATACCCAAAAATTTTGACTTTACTCTTTGGATTTTGGGTTTCATGGTGAGAGTGGAATGGAAATCTGTGGATCAGCTCTGAGCAAAGCCTTCCAAAGGTGTTTTTTCTTGTGGAGAAAATGGGAAGGGTTCATGGCTAATGGGATCTGTCTCAGAATAAAAAGAGCATTTCCCCTCAGTGCTGTGCAATCAGGTGTTTTGTCTAAATAGAACTCATCTATTTATGGATTGCAGATAAAATTAAACCAAATCAAAAGCAGCAGCAGTTTAAATTTAGACTGCTCATTAAGGAACACTTCATGGCCCTTTATTGTAGCTGTTGTACCAATTAATGCTTTCTACACACTTCTTACAAATGGTTTCAAAAGACATTTCTCATTGAAATAAATTTCCAAATACTGTGTTGGGGTTTCTCTGAGGAGCTACGCTGGCGTTAGTAACAAAACAAGGGAATTTTTGGTCTTTCCATGTTCAATAGTAAATATTCAAACTTGGTGGAAGAGCCTCTCTTGCCTCTTCATGTGAAATTTGTTGCCTTCATTGTCTGGCCTCAATTCCTGCTGGTAAAACTGGAAAATACTGGCAGGAGATGGCTCACAGGGCTGCAGCTGAGAGAAACCCCAAATTCTTGTTTCCTACCCTGGGCTCTGTGGCAGCTGATGGAGGAGTTGCTTTAAATGTTGAGGGACTTGCAGCCAAGGAAAGGGAAGATCTGTGCTGAGCTGAAACTCAAAAACTTGAGATCTGTTTATGATAGGAGCAAAGACTGTTCTATTTGTACATGAAAAATACCTAACACAAATTCAGTGGTTGAATTGTACTGTTACAACCAAGCCTTACCTGAAGTTTTTATCAATTTTTCAGAAAGAAAAGTTTACTAGTGCAGCTGATGAAGCAGAGAATGTTCAACAAGCTATGCAAGGTATGTGCTGCTGAAATAAACAGAACTAAAAAGCTGCAGAAATTAAATGCCAACAAAATGGCTTTTTTAAACACTTTCAAGGTCATGGGTGATGGTACAGCAATTTCAGTGGCTGTGGAAAGGACAGAGGATTATTTGTAGCCTCTGTGAAGGGTAACATGCTTTCCAAATAGGTGGAATTGTCTGCATTTAAGTAGTTACTAACTTTGTTTTCCAAATTTTACTGCCTAGAAACGGTGAAAAAGCTGAACCAAAAAGAAGAGCAGTTTGCACTCATGTCTTCAGAACTGGAGCAGCTCAAGTCTAGTTTGACTGGTAAGGAAGGGATGACGTGGAAAGTTCTGGAAATGCATCAGCCTGGTGCTCTGGCATGGCTCCTGTAGCCTGTAGGAGGCTTTGCTGTGCTTTTCATTTCAGTGAAACCAGAGCAGAGGGAAGCCAGGCACGATTTGTGCCCTGGGGCAAACCTTGCCTGGCATTGCTGGCACAGAGCAGAGATCCCAAGGGCTGCCCCTGGCCTCAGGCATTTCTTCACTGCAGCTTCCTGCTGCCTTCCTTGTTCATTTTCTGCTGCTCTGATGAGTGCTTTCACCTGCAGGACCTGCAGGTCTGCTCCTCCATTGCTTCCTTCTCCTCTGAGAACTTGTACCAACATCTCATGGCCTGAAGTGAATCACTCCTGGAACAAAGGGCTCATGGCCAGCTGCTCCTCACTGTTTCTGAAGAGTCCTTAACCTTTAGCTGCAGTTCAATCAATCATCATTTTTCATTTTCAAGGGGTGTTCTGTGATGTCTGGAGCATCAGTATTGCTGCTTTTAGTTCTTTACATTTCTCTAGCTCTTCTTTGCATCTTCATGTGAAATTTGCAGCTGAACCACCTTTGTTTTGCTCAGAGATGGAGAGGAAGCTGAGGGAGCGAGAAGAGAGGGAGCAGCAGCTGCTGGAAGCAAAAGCCAAACTTGAAAATGACATTGCAGAGATCATGAAGTCGTCAGGGGACAGCTCTGCCCAGCTCACAAGAATGAACGATGAGCTGAGGTTAAAAGAAAGGTATTTCATCAATGCCAGAGCATTGTCACATCCAATCTCCACTCCCACACTCCCAGCTTCTCATTTTATTTTTCTGCAAATATCTGAACGAGATGCTCCTGGGTGTCACATTGATATGACAAGTGAGTTTATTCTAGCAAACTAAATCAATCAAAACAATCTCCTGGGAGTGATTTTAGGAGCATCCAACACTGATAATTCCAAAATTCTTACATAATGTGCTTCTCATTGCCCAGAGTAAATGACCTCTTGAGTAATCCAGACTGTTTTGTGATTGTGCTTCATGATGATTTGATTACCTGATAAACTCAGTTTATTTAGATATATAAAAGACTTGGGTCACATTTTTGTGAGAGAAAATGTGGGTTTTTTTCCCAAATAAAAATTGTATGTACAATACTGGGGGCAAAGCAACTTGGTCTTCCCTGTGCATACTGAATTTAGCAGAACACTATCTATTAAACAATAAAATCTCTTTCTAAATGCTTGGGCAGAATGTAGAACTTCAGCACAATCTTGGCTCTTTCATCTCTGTGCCTGTGGTGCTGTCAGCACAAAGTGATGTTCTTTCATTTGGTCTTTCCAGGCACTTGGAGCAAATACAACTGGAGCTTACAAAAGCAAATGAAAAGGCTGCTCAGCTTGAGAAAAACGTGGAGCAGACAGCACAGAAAGCTGAGCAGAGTCAGCAGGAAACTCTCAAGATACATCAAGCAGAACTGAAAACTCTGCAGGATCAATTAACAGACATGGTAAGAACAACTTTAAAAGCACTAAAACTCTGCAGAAATATGGTCCCACTGCTGCTTGAACTGTGTTTTACTGTCTTGTCTCCCACCAGAAAAAGCAGATTGAGAGCAGCCAGCATCAGTTCAAAGATCTGGAGGCCAAGCATGAAAAAGAAACTTCTGAGCTGGTGGCTAAACACGATGCAGATATCCAAGGGTTTAAGCAGAACCTGCTGGATGCAGAAGAGGCACTGAAAAGTGCCCAGAGGAAAAACAGTGAGCTGGAGGCACAGGCTGAGGAGCTGCAGAAACAAGCAGAGCAGGCCAGAGTAAGTGGCTTTTGTCACTCTGAAGTGACTTAAACATTAAGTTTTCTGTCTCTGTGACTCGTTTTCTCTCTGTTTCAACTTTTTCTAGCCGGATTTTTGCAGTATTTCTGTTTTGAACTTTCCCAGGGGATGTGGGGATGGGTTAGGGAGGAGAAGCCCACAGGACAAACTGGTTGTTAGTTCTTCTCTCAGTTACACAGGAGTTGATGAGATACAGTTCTTTGGTATCAGTTAACATTTTATTTGGATCTGGCTCAGCACAGCCAGTTGGAGCCAGATGTCATTCCCTAATTTTTTATATGCTTGGATTTTAAAATGCATTGTGAACTACTTCATTTAGAACTGCTACACACATTTTGTTCTCTAGTATGATCTGCAGCTATTCAGTGTGTAGCTTGACTTTAGCAATTTTAGTTTTTCCTCCTGTTTCTTTGATTTTACTGCTTGCTTTCATCCCTCAGCAATTATTTGCTATAATCTTTGCTGTATGATTTAGCAAATTATTCTGTGTATAAATTGACACACACTATTGACAGCACTGATGTGGTGTTTTGAATTAAAGGGGCCATGACAAAATATTTTTGAGAGGAGCATGAGGAGGTGAAACTGAGAATTGGAAGTCAGTTTCTAATAGAACTCCTTGCATTTTAATTCACTTAGAGTCTCGTGAAATCATTCCGTGGCTCTTTTGAATAATTTACAGTCAGTCAATTTATTAAGAGTAGTTTTATAAATGACATGAAATTTTGGATGGAGGAACCTTTAAACTATGATTTTTAAAATATTATTTAGCCACTAAAAATTTCTTGTGGATGATGCATGTTCTATAATGTAACGGGGGTGTCTGTCAGCAGTTGAGTTCAAACAGGCACTGTGTGTCAGTGTATACACTTTTGAAACTTAAATTACAATTGCTCTATTTGCCCTTAAAGCACATTTCTCATTCATCTGCTTGATTTTTGTTTTCCCTTCTCCCCGACTTTATTTCTTTAGTCCTTAAGCTCTGTGTTAGCCTCATCCAGAAAAGAAATGGAACAAATGTCAGACAAGATGAGGGCTTTGATATCAGAAAAAGAGACTTTGGCACAGGAGGGGAATACTTTAAAATTAGAGAGAGGTCCCTTGTTAACAAAACTTAAAGAACTGGATTCAAAGATTTCGTTAATGCAGCAAGACCGAGAAGAACTGAGGGCAGAAAATAAAAGAATCCTGAAGCAGAAGGAAGAAGCTGAGGCCAAAAGCCAGCAGGAGAGCACAGAAAAGGGAGCACTGGTTTCTGAGAAAAGCAAATTACTCTCTGAACTCCAGGCAGTGCAGGCAAAGCTGCTGAGGGCAGCTCAGCAAAATGAGGCTCTCCAGTCCTTGGAGTTAACCTTGTTCCAAAAGCTGGAGGAACTTCAGGCCAGCAAAGATGCCATGGATGTGGCATGTCAGAAACGTGTCAAAGAATGGGAAGAGCTGGAGAATTATCAGAAGAGACTTCTGGAAGAGAAAGATGCAGTTCTAAAAGACAAAGATGATGTTATCCAGAAGCTGGGAAGTTCTTGTGAGGCCCTGGCCAGAGACCAAAGGGAGCTCCAGCAGCAAGTGGCAGCTCTGGCTGCAGAGAGAGATTCAACCCGAGGGGAGCTCTTGGCTCTTAAAGACAGACACAAAGCCCTGGAAAAGGAGCTGGGCAGGATCTTGCTGGGCCTGCAGGAAGAGAAGAACATGCTCCTCAAAGGCACAGAGAAGCTGCAAGTGAGTTTAGACAAGGCAGTCAGTAAAAACCAAGTGTTGAAAGTGAGAGAGGAGGAGATGCAGACACAGCTCACCAAAGCGATGGAAGGCACTGCAGAGCTGGAGAATTCCCTTGCCAGTCTCACTTGTGTTCTTGAGGAAATGAAAGCCTCAAGAGACTCACTCAGTTTGGAATGTAATCAGTTACATCAAGAAAAAGAGGCTCTTTCCTCATCAGAACAGAGGCTTTTGGCTGAAAGGGAGCAACTTCTCAATGAAAATAAGGTGATTGCTGAGAAGCTTGCGAAGGCTTCAGCAGATGTTGAGCTTTGTGAGACAATCTGCACTGAGAAAATTAACAAGTTGACCTTGGAAAAGGAATCTGTCCTTCAGAAGTTGTTGCAGTTTGAAAAGCACAATGAAGCTCTTCTCCAAGAGAAGAAAGAACTGGAGACAAAATATTTGGAGCTTCTGGATGAAAACAAATCTTGTGCAAAGGCAGTTTCTGACCTGAAGAGAGAACGTGAGCTGGACCTCTCGTCCAGGAACACTCTGGCTCAAGAGAATGCCACACTCCAAGATTCCATTGAAGCCCTGAAGGGAGAGCTCAGTAAGAAGACTGTAGAAAATCAAGAGTTAATGACCTGTAAATGTGACCTTTCCAATCTTCTGAAGGAGGCCCAGGATGCCAGAAGAGCATTAGAAGTTGAGCTGGCTGCTGCATCACACACCAAGCAGGTCCTGTCATCTTCCCTGGAAACCTGCTCCTTTGCCAGGGAAATGCTGACCAGGGAGAGGGATGAGCTGCAGGAGGAGTGCCAGAAATTAAACAGAGAGGTTGCTCTTGTGAAAGAAACCTTAACCTTGGAAAAGGAAGCTCGAAAACTGGACGAGAATTCATTTCTGTTGGGACGTACAGAACTTGAAAGGAACATCTGCTGCTTGGAGAAGGAGCTAGAAGAGCTGAGAGAGAAAAAGGAAGAAATTCTGGCTGAGAAAACACTTTTAATTCAGGAGAAAGAAAAATCTGAAATGAAACTGGTGGAAATAAAGGAAGAGGAAGAAACCCACTGTGCAGAGAAAGAGCAGCTCACTTCCAGCATGGAACGACCAAAGGTTGATATTGCTTCCTTGTCCAGCTCAGTGGCAGAATTCCAGAGCCTGCACAACTCCATCTCCACGAAGATGGATTTGCTTGAGCACGAGATGGAGCTGATGGAAAAGGAGGAAACTGAGTTCCTTCAGGAACTGGACAGCCTGAGGGATGAGCAGAGAATGATGATCAGTAAGGAGGGAACAGTGAATGAGGATTATGACAGACTGTGTGGGAAGGTTAAACGTTTAGAACAAGCTAATAGTGACCTCTCAGGCAGATTGCTGGAGTCTCAGGGCCAAAATCAGATGCTGCAGGAGCAAATGAACAATCTGATTTTGAAAGTAAAAGAAATTGAGGTTCTCCAGGCCCAAGCAGTAGTACAGGAACCAGAGGTATTGAAATTCAGTTAAAAGTCAAGTCTGGGGCTGATCCTACTAATCCTGAGCACTAAAGCACTAACCCCTGGTGTCCTCTCTGCACCTCACTGCACACTCAGCACTTCATAACACACTGCAGCTGTGGGCTCTCTCCATGTGGCACTTGGGGGTTGTTGCAAGTTGCAACTGTGAGTCTGAAAGACACTCTTATTTTTAAAAAAATATTTTTTAACTACAAAAGCCTCTGTTGTTGCTGAATGTTGCAGGAAAACAAACTGTGAATAAAAGGAAGTTGTGTTCCCTGAATCTGGTAGGAGACATTGACCAGCTCCTTCTGGTGAAGGACTCTGCAGTTCAGAATCTAAAGTAGTAATAGATAAGGTTTTAGATTGGATCTTTGTGCAATTTTTTGTTCAATTACAGCAAACTACAGAACTGAGTTACTCCAAAAAATACAAAAGAATGTGCTGCTCCTGTAAATGTAATTGGATAAAAGCAGTGTGAGAGAATGGGAAAGACATTGACAATTCTGGTGTTCTTTTTATTCACAGAAGTGTTTTGTATTCACCACCAACAAATTCTTTATAAAATACTTTGATTTTTAGTTTGTGTGACTTGAAGCCCAGAAAATCATGTTGAATGGAAAGTGGAATCAGGAGATCCTGTAGATTACACCTGCCCAAGCATTTTAATATCACTGTGAAGTCTTTCCTTTATGAGGCCATAATGAACAATACTGAAATAATGTAATGATTGGCTTTATCTTTAATTCCATTATTTTCCAAATTTTTGAGGTTTTATGATTCCATATTTTCTGAAAAAGTTCCACGTTGTTGGAAGTGAATATCTGTTGAATTACTACTGCCTAAAGAGGTGAGAGGTCTGAGAGCAATCACAGTGGTGGTAATGACAGATCCAGGAATTAAAATAGAGGGAATTCCTCAGTGGTGACACAAGCATGGGGTTATGATCTGTTTCTGCATGGAATTGAATCTTCTCTTCAGTTCATTTTATACTTTATGCAACTCCAAAATGCAAATAAATTCCCAGTTGAAGTCTTTACTTACTTACCTGGGAAGCAGCTGACAAACCACAGAGATGTGCATAAAGTATTGATCTTTTGCTCTCAGAGTTCCTGTTGGGAATAACTGGGGTTTTTTTCCTCACCTCCCTTTAAATCCAGGTGGCCAAACTGGCAGAAGATGTTTTCCAGGCAGTGGAGCAGGTGACCAAGGAGAAGGATGCCATTCACAAAGAAAAGATTGAAACTTTGGCCTCTTTGGAGAACTCGAGACAGACAAACCAGAAGCTGCAGAATGAAGTAATCACATTAAATGCTTTTCTGTGAAAAGTTTTGCCTGGTTTGTGAGAGCAGCTGTTGAATTAGAGAAAATTGAAATAGGCAGGAGAGGATTCTGTCATTTTCCCACTGTGAAAAATGACTGGATGAGTGCAGAGTGATGGAGATGCACGTGGTTTTGTGGCCGTGGTTATTTTGAATTTTGCATGTGGTGTCAGTGCAGGGTGCAGCAGTTCCCCTTGGGCTCTGTGTCCTTCAGTGGTGTCCTCCCAGCACTCTGTGCTGCTCCAGGGCCCGAGGAAGGGGAGGAAGAGGAGGAAGAGAAGGAAGAGGAGGCTGCTGAGTGCCTCCCAGAGCCCTGGGGCTGAACAGCTGGGCTGCCCTCAGGGCTGGAACGGGGCCATTCCCAGCGCTGAGAATTAGAATTGCTGACGTTCAGATGGGAGGGGTTCCCTTTGTGGATTAAAAAAAAATCCACAGGGTCCTGCAAAGCCATGAGAATGGCTGCAGATTATCTGTTATGTAATAACTGCACTGTGGGGCTGCAAACAAATCGGCTCCTGGTGTTTCTGTGGGGGACACAAGCTCAGGAAATCCATGTTCAACACTTTGTCCCATGCAACAAGAGCTCTGCAAGGAATTCACTTCCTGTGGGTGCAGGCACAGCATTCAGCCCTCCTGACTCTCAGAAAATAAGGTATGGAAAAGCAGAATTTCTGAGTTATCTTAGAGGAATAAAGATCGAGGGGACAGCTGGTTTTAGCAACAAGCTCTCTGAGTGCTTCAGGAGTTCGTGGAGATGCTTTGGGCTTTTCCTTGGGGTGTTACACCACATTCCTGGAAACTGCTCTCCAGTGCACTTGGAATTCTTTGTGCTGCTCTATTTGAATGCAGAAAGTCTCAAAACATTTTTTGACAGACACATCAGTCCAAACAGGCTGGGGTAATGTAGAGGATAAAGATGGAAAGTGGAAGAGCTCAAGCCCCCATTTGGCTGAGTTGTTTCCTGAGAACTGTGTGGTTTCATTGGTGTAATGAGGGTTTTTTTCCTCTTTAAGTTGGACATGCTTAAACAAAACAACCTGAAAAATGAAGAGGAACTTAATAAATCAAAAGAGCTTCTAAATCTGGAGAACAAGAAAGTGGAAGAACTTAAAAAAGAATTGTAAGTATTTCAGTGTTATATCTGTTCATTTTTGTGTGTACGTTTACCTTTGATTTTTTTTTTTAATCTTTCATCACCTTTCTATTATCCTGACTTATGAAACAGATATTGGGTCAAAATTAAGTGTTTGCCATGTGCAAAACTTGACATGAGAATGTTGCTACTAAATTGCTGAAGGGAATTGAAGCAAATCCTTGGAGCATAGTTTGAAATAATTTGTTTGTTGGAGGATTCCCTCACCTGAGGGCAGGAGATGATATTAAAATCTTTATTAGAAGAGAATTCTGATTTAATTGCAAGTACACTTAGGAGTATAAAGTGGCTTTGTTCATAAAAATTTGACTCTGCTTTTATTTTTCATTGATGACTTTATGAAGTTTATTTCTGTGGCCCCACTGTGTACTTACTTCCTAAATGGTGCAAACCAAATCCTACATATGGGATGTAAAACTTGAGTTAATTGTTCATTATTTGAGCTGCTTCATTGAAAAACAACATTTTACACACTCCAGACTCAGGATGTGTAACGTTGGACACATGAACTGAGAGCATTTGATATAAAGTAATTTACCCTGTGGAATCTCACTGTAGCAAAGCTGCAGCTGTGCCACCAGGAATAAAATCCCAGTTTTTGCTGCTCTGCAGGGGCTGCACATCCCCAGCTCTCAGAGGTGCCTGCATTAAACCACAAACCACTTCCCACCTGAGCTCCAAGAGGGATTTCTTGGCTCATGGAGTGACAGCTGGGATCTCGCTGACAGCTTAAGAGCAGCTTTGGCTAATTATTATTATTATTATTGTAGTTCTATTTGTCATTTTGTGAGAGCTCTGAGCCCCTGACAGCTCAGAGGTGACACAGAATTCAGTGTCTGGCTGTGCCTGGCAGCTTGTGCTGGTGGCTTTGGAGAACCTGGGGCCTTGCACAGACCCCTTTGAGGAAAGCAGGATTTCTTTCCAGGAGCAATTCCTGCCTCAGTGCCCTGGGAAATGCCAGAGTAAATGATTGCTGGTTGCTAAATGCTGGAACAGCAAGGGGGAGACTCTGATATTATGGAAAGGCAGCAGATATTGGGCTGTAATTTGCCAGGCAGGAATTATTTATAGCAGATGCTGCCTTGAAAATCTCCAGCACCCCAAGGTGTTCTCAGGACCCTGATCTCTCTGAGGGCGTTAATTCTGTCATTTCTTAGATTGAATGTGGCCTCTGACCATCCCAGCTGAGACCTGGGGGAGAAAGGGAAGCTTGTCTGGTTTTTAATTGATCTTTGCTGGTTGTGCTGTGTGTTGTCCTGGTTTAATTACTGCAGGAGTTGGTTTGGTGACAGGGATTCCTGCAGCAGGGTGGGCAGAGAGCACAGCTCGGGGGGAGCTGAGCAGGGGAAGGTGGTGCCTTTGGAGCAGGGGCTGTGGCAGGGACAGGGTGGCCTTTGGGTGAGGGAAAACTGCAGTGGGTGCTCCCAGGGCCATCCCTTGGGAATTCCCTGCCGTAACATTTCAGGCACACTGACCCCACTGCTGGGTGTGGGGTTCTTCAACACCCGAAATAATCTGTGCCTTAGTGCCAGCACAGGAGGAGGGGTTAGTGCTGCACCTCAGCAAGGAAACTGGGTTAGAGGGAGGTTAGAGCAGGTGAAATGAAATAGGTTAAATGTGTTCCTGCTCTGCAGGAGGGAGGCACTGTTAGAGGTGGGAGCAGTTTGCTCCAGTTCAGGGGGATCAGGGTGGGAATCTGCCAAGGTGAGACTGGGTTGGAGGAATGGTTGAAAAATCAGAGTCTCATGAGATGCTGAACTAAAACCAGACTTTTGTCCAACTGTGCCCAGTAAGAGACAACAGATCCTTGTATTTTGAAGTGCTCGAATAAGTTTCTGACTTAAGGGCTCTTCTACTTCCCACAGTTATAAAAGTATTTTTAATATTCCAGTCAGGGTTTAAGTCTGTAGTATTGGCACACAGGAGTACCACGTCTCCTTTTTTAAAAGAAAAAAGTAATAAAAATTACTATTCAGTGAAATTGTGGTTATCTTTTGTGATCTTTGAAAGATGTAAAATCTTAAAGATTTTTTGTCAGTCACTCATGTTACAGCCAGCATGCTAAATATTTAAAAAAATCTGTTGCAAATAAACATATTTTAAGGAAACCATACTCATTAGTAGCAACACAGGCTGATGAAAGCTGCAAAGGCTTTTTTTCTTCAGCTTTGGTTTTGTCTCGTTTGCAGTTTTGTGTCTTTTAAAATAATGGAATAGATGAGGTTTTGCTTCCTGTGACCCTGCACTTTTGGATGTCAGACCTGGTAGGGAGTAGTTGGATAAGTGGAGCTCTAAGCTGTTTTTTGGTTGTTTTTTTTTTTCATGTTGCCTTTTTTTCCAAGTTTTCTTTCTTTTTTTATGTTTTTAAGCAATTCTATTTTAGCTCTGGCTGCAAAGTTCCCTTCTGTGACCAGTCCGGGCTGCTCCGCGTTTCCAAATCCCAGCCTTGCTGCCGGTGGGGATTCCCGGGCAGGGGAAGGGTTCACCCAGTCCCTGTGTCCCCGGGATTGT
>VXBU01016269.1:0-11962 GCA_013400315.1 Bombycilla garrulus
CCCTGGGGGGATAAAGCCTCCTGAAGACACGCGGCTCGCTCTCTCTTCTTTCTGCTCNGAGCAAACCGGTCCCTTCCCTTCCCCCACGCTCTGCCTAGGAATGAACTTGGATTAAACGGAGTTCAGCAGAACGTTTTGAGCGTCCTTTTGTCCCCCTCTTTGTAACGACCCTCCTAAGCCGAAGGCTTGCTAGAATTAGCCCTCGTGACTTATCAGGGCCAGTTACAGCTACCAATACAAAGTTCATCAATATGAGGGCTGCTATGGGGAAAGTTAACTCTTTCTCAGCGAGACCCAATACAAAAACTGAGACAAGACAAAGATAAAGTTCTGATTTCATACTCAGTACATCGTTTTGTCTGGACAGATAGAAATTTGACTTGATTTAGGCACTTTTTTTGCTGACAGAGTTTTGATATTAATTAGTTTAAACAGATGTAATTTCTTATTGACACACTTGTTCCATCATAGAATCATGGAATTACTAAGGTGGGAAAAGATGTCCAAGATCATCAAGTCCAACCTTCAACCAAATTCTACCATGCCCACTAAACCATCTACTTGTTTTTTGGACACTTCCAGGGATGGTGACTCCAACACTTTCCTGGGGAGCCTGTTCCAATGCTTAACCATTCTTTCAGTGAAGAAATTTTTCTTAATATCTAACCTGAACCTCCCCTGGCAAAATTTGAGGTAATTTCCCCTTGTCCTATCATTATTTGCCTGGGAGAAGAGGCCAATGTCCACCTCACCACAACCTCCTTTCAGGTAGTTGTAGAGAGTGATAAGGTCTCCCCCGAGCCTCCTTTTCTCCAGACTAAACAATCCCACTTCCCTCAGCTGCTCCTCATAGGACCTGTGCTCCAGACCCTTCACCAGCTTCATTGCCCTTGTCTGGACTCACTCCAACACCTCAATGTCTTTCTTACAGTGAGGGGCCCAAACCTGAACACAGTTTTCTAGATGCAGCCTCACCAGTGCCAAATACAGAGAGACATCCACTTCCCTGGTCCTGCTGGCCACACTATTGCTGATACAAGCCAGGATGCCATTGGCGTTCTTGGCCACCTGGGCACACTGCTACTTTATGTTCAACTGGCTGTCAACCAACACCCCAAAGTACTTTTCCGCTGGGTAGATTTCCAGCAACTCTTCCCCAAGCCTGTTGGGCTGCATGGGTTTATTTTGGCCCAAGTGCTGGACCCAGCACTTTGCCTTATTGAACCTCAGACGATTGGCCTCAGACCATAGATCCAACCTGTCGAGATTCCTCTGTAGTGCCTTCCTACCATAAAGGAGATCAGTACTCCCCTCCAAGTTGGTGTCATCTGCAAACATATTGAGAATATGCTCCATCCTGTGATCCAGATCATTGATTAAGATATTAAACAGGACTTAATGCGGTCTGGGTCCAGGGGGTCAGTCAGACCCCGCTACTGCAGATGTTCCCAGATAGCGGAGTCCCAGGAGGAACTGCTTGTCCTGGAGATCTCTGGGCAAGGTCCCAGCCGCAGGCTATCCTAGCAAGCTCAACCTGAATGAATCAGGTGGTTCAGCTCTTTAGGAGTGATTCCCAGCTCTTTTAGGATTCCAGCTCTTAGCTTGCTAGGATTTGTCTTGGCCGACTCAGGGAAGAAGAGACGAGAAGTGCCGTGTGGAGGTTCCATGGAATTATTTANGTCTTAGGACATCTGTAATGCAGCCAAGTGTATTAGAGAGAGATAAGAGAGAGTCTTGAGGAAGGAAGCAGGGCCTATTCCATGACTAGGCATTTTTTATCCCCAAGGAGCCCTAGCAGCAGGCTCTGCGACTGCTACAAGGACTGGCTCCAAAACTGAGACTTGGGGACACGACTTGGGAATGGCCACCAATTGGATTTAACCCCATTCAGCACAACTCTCTGATCCCATCATCCAGCCAGTTTTCTTACCCAGTGAAGACTATACCTGTCCAAGACATGGACTGCCAGCTTCTCCAGGAAAATGCTGTGGGAGACAGTATAAACAGCTTTACTGAAGTCCAGGTAGACAAGATCCACAGACTTTCCCTCATCCACTAAATGGCTCATCTGGTCATAAAAGGAAATCAGTTTGGTCAAGCAGGACCTGCCTTCCATGAACCCATGCTGGCTAGGCCTCATCTCCTGGTCCCTCATCTAGGACCTCCATAGTTAACCAGGACTGATCATAAATGATGGAGAGTGGTTTGCTGAGCTCTTGCATCAGCTCTCTCAGTACCCTTGGGTGGATCCCATCTGGCCCCATAGACTTGTCAGTGTCTAGGTGTCATAGCAATCACTACTTCCTCCTGGATTATGCAGGGTTTGTTCTGCTTCCTTTTTTCTGTCTTCCATCTTAGTGGGATGGGTACCCTGAGGATAACTGGTCTTTCTGTTAATGACTGAGGTAAAGAAGGCATTAAGTACCTCAGTGTTTTTCTCATCCGTAGTGCATCATGAACTGTAGTTGCACTATAGTGTAAGCTCAGTTTCCTTTTAGTCTTAATTCATGAGGTAAGTATACAGTAGGAGTGTAAAGCACTGTTATGCCAGTGTTGACATTTAGACTTTGCTTTCATTCAGTAGTCCTAAACTGCTGCTAAGTACCTGTGAAAAATCTATGAAGTTTTTAAAAGTATTTGTAGAACCTATAGCAGGCCCAGTGATTTTTTTAATGTATTGTATGTTCAATAATAGCTAGTAGTTATTGTAGTCCACACAAAGGTAACAGTAAGGATCAGACATTTTTTCAGTACACAAACAATAACTTCTAAGGAGCACCTTAAAAACTGAAAAGCTGTAATTAAAGTGCATTAGCATAAAAGATTCACCATGATAACCTACTTAGAAGGATCATCATGTACTTACCTAAAATCAGGCTACAGTTTTCAGTCATAAATATAAATCCTGGCTTTTTTAAGGCTGTGTTTCTTTTCCAGTTAATGCTTCAGTTTTCACTTAATAGTTAATTTCTGCCACCACATCTGATTTCTTTGAGAAACATTCAGAGTGTATGAAATTAATCAAGGCGAAAGGACTAAAAATAAATACAGTAGTTACTATAAATTAATTTCTATAATCATTATCAAGAAAGAGCTAAGAAAGTATCTTTTAGCATCTTACCTTTTTTTTTGGCTGCATTTTTGTATAATTTTTTTAAATCACTTTTTTTTAGGGTTAGTTTTCTTTTATTTGGCATACACTATGTTGCCATGGGTAACCCAAATCATTATTGTATTCCATATCTATCTGTGCCCAAAAATTGTTACTGTCTCTTTAAGGCCCAGCAGTGTGTTCGGAACCTGGAACCAGAATCTCAGGGCAGGCAGGGTTGCCACAGAGCACTGGAGCCAAGCTCTCTCACCTTGTGGTCTTCACTCAAGGCAGAGACTCCCCTTTGCTGGTTTTTTTTTCCCTTCTCTTTTGTTCGCCTCTTGCATCTTGGACTGCCTCAAGATGAATTCCAGGAGTGCCTGGTGGCAGTCATGGCACCGTGCCAGAAAGAAATGGAGTGTCCCAGCTCCAGTCCCAGGTTGCCCACAGTTTGCCAGCAGAACCTGGTTAAGGCAAAAGGGCACAGAGTCCAGGATGCCCTGGTGGGCTGCTTGCTCTGTGCTGCCGAAAGGCAGAATCCATCAACAAGTTCTAGCCCTTGACTGAGTACCATCTGCCAGAGTGCCAGTTCCATTTGCCAATGAAGTAGCCACCACCAGAGAGATGTGGAGTGGGAGTTGATGGCATCTTCCCTTGTCTTTCCAGCCAGGTGGTCACCTGCAAAGGTCACCATCTTGGCAGGGAGGGATATTCTGCATTTTTAAGTTTCTCTTTGTTCTTGTAGGGTTTTGTGAGATCTAGCAATTTTGTATCTAGTGATTATTACTGTTACATTTTGCCTGTTGCTATTTCTCATGTTAGTAAACTGTTATTTTTCACTTACATGTACTTATATTTCATTGTTCCTTATTGGTGGAAAGGGATTGGTTAAAAAAATGAGGGAGAGCTCACTTTAGTGTTCCCCTTGGATTGTCTTAAACCAAGAAAAATTTGGTGCCCAAATCAAAGGGGCATGAGTGAGAAAATGAAAAAAGAAAAATTTTGTCCAAAACATCTTGTATTGGGCACAGAACTCACTGGTCACCAGGCTGCCCAGTCTAATCATGGGACTGTGGTACCAAGGCTTGTACACCTCTCCTTATATATGGTACAGTTTGCCCAGATATGACTCTTTCAGATCAGGGACACAAACCAAGATTGCTTTGTTGATGCACACTGCGAAATCAGATTACATAAAGATAACATCAGAGGCAATGAGAATTGTTTGGGATGTGTACTCGTTGCTGTTTGCCTGTCCTGGTCTCGGCTGCTACTGAGGCATGGAAACTAACTCTCCAACTAGTTAAAGTTAGAAAGTGGTATGTTTATTAACAGTGCTGGTGCATCACGGGGACTAATATCCCAAAAGACGTATGCCAAATTTCACAAAGCCTCAGCTCTCCATTTATTTCTAAAAACTGTACATATTCATAAAGTTACCCAACATGCCTATACATATTCATTACCTGACCCCGCCTATTCCGTCTTCGTATTAAAATGAGTTTAAAGTTTGACTGCGCTTAGGCAGTTCTCTTCTTGAAATGAGTCGGTGGGTTTCGAAATAGGTCAGTGGTCTTCTTCGTCATGGCAACCTTCTATCTCTCTCTTGTTGGCAGGGCATCTTGTCCCTTGGGCACAGTTAAAACCCCCTAAGCAAGTTCTGGCCAGCTTCAGGCCCAGCTGCAGTCACGGTTTTCTTAATTTTCACAATATGATATTTTTCTTATCTTGCTTCTACAAATACAAGCAAGTAAATGATATATATTGTCTTAGCTCTAACTAGCTTTCAACTAACTCTATTTGCTATTAATTAATCACTTTGTCTTGCCTTTGATTCCCTTGCTAAACTCTTAATGCTTCTATCCCTCTCACTATGCTCACTACTTCTGGGGATTTATTAATAATTGCACACAGCCTGTTGGAGAAACAGTAGGGAATGATTTTTTGCAGCTTTTCACCTCCTTGTCCCCCTTTCAGGTCTGACATATCACCTTTTGAGAATGTTCATTTCCCTCTGAATGTTAAAGACACAATATTTTTGTTGCTATTTCTGTTATGTCTCCTCCATATGGCCTACAACACATTTAAAATCAGGGCTGAGATTTCCAGGGAGGTTGCCCAAGGATCTGCCCCAGTGGTGAAAAATCCTGAGTGCCACAGGATGTGGGATGATATAGGCCAGGTCCTGAAGAAAGACTCTGCCCCAATAGTTTGGAATTTCCCTCCTGATCAAATTTAGAACCCAGATGAGATAGAGAAATATCTGAAAGAAAATTGTAATGACAGCTTCAAAGAGGGGCAGCTTATTGCACTGTGCTGGGACCAGGCTAATGCTTATTGCATGCTGCTCATTACCATACAACAGCAGCTACAGCCAGAGGGGAAGTAGAACAAATCAACAGCCACCACGATCATTCAGGCTGTAGTTAAACCAGAAGGGCAGCCTAAGCCAGTAGCAGTTGCCCCTGTCCAGAGGAGGAAATATAAGACCAAATCCATTCGCCCAGTGGATGATGAAGGGGAGGCAATGATGCTGAACTGATGTTTCAATTTTTTCTTTTATATATCCTCTATATTCTTTACACCTGTATTTGTGGTTCTGTAGCCTATTACAGTATTCATAGCTATCATTTTACCTACTCTATTAGATAGAAAGACAAAATAAATTCCCCAGTGGCTCCAAGCNCTCTAATTGGGGATTCTTGTCAGTTATTCTAATTTCCTAAACATAAAAATTGTATGCTCTTTATGTTACATGTGCATCTTCAGTGCTTTCCACCTAGGGAGACATGCACCCAAGGATTCTTATAAAGGTAACCCATTTTTATCAACTAACTCTGTCAGACTCGTGATTTTAGGACCAGCAAAAAGGCATCTGCAAAACCCTCACAGCCAGCAGAGGAATCAGAACCAGAAACAGTCACTGAATCTTTTTCCTTGGAAAGTCTCTGCAATCTGAGACATGACCTCACCTGGCAAGTCCATATTGAACGGGTCGATCTGAGTCTGGGACACTGCAGGTGATGGTATCCTGGGATCTCTGTCACATGATGTGGCTATTGACCAGGGGATCACAAGGGAGTCCCAACCTCCCAGCCTCTGGACATGACTTGTAGCAAGTGTGAAGGAGAGATACCTTTGCCAAGAAGATCTCCAGCTGCACCAAGGCCCTTGGAAGACCATGGAGCAAGGAATCCAGTGCTTCCAGGAGCTGGCTGTGCTAGACAACCTTTTCTCAAATGACAGCCACACCGGTAAGAGTTCAGACCTGTAAAAATGTACAACACTGATGTGACTCAAACTTGCACAACTTGGGACCCAAGCATATGCCCAATTCCTAGCATCACTACAGTGGAATGAGAAAAATGAGACAGTGGGCACTATGACAAGGAGGCTCCAGACATATGAAGACACTTTCCACACCCCAACACGAGCCCAAATCTCAGCTGTGGAAACAGAGTTAGCCAAGTACATACAGAAATTGAAAAACAGGATTGAAGGATCAGAAACTCAGCAAGGAGTTTAAAGAGTACCTTCTCCAAGTTTCGTCAGTACAGACCAGAGCTCCTGTTATCAGGAGATGTTCCTTAGCTAGGGAGAGGGGGTACACCCCATGAAAGTGACCTGTGGTTCTTCCCGTGTGAGCAGGGGGAGGATATGAGAAGATGGGATGGAAAACCTACTTCTGTCCTAGCAGCATGGGTGTGTAAGCTAAAGGAGGAAACTACTAATAGAGGGAGTTCTAAGGAAATGAATGTAGCTCCTGTTTCCCCTGCCCAAGCTGCTAGGCATAATGGAAGGGAGGTAGACATGTCTGATCCCCTTGAAGGGACCTCCAGAATGCATGTCCAGGGAGGGAATGATAGCCAGAAGTAGAGGGGCCCTGCTTCTAGCCAGGTACAGGCCAGAGAAAATCATGTTTATTGAACTGTGTGGATCCTATGGCCTGGCACATCAGAACCACAAAAATCCAAGGCTTTGGTTGACATTGGCATGCAATGTACTCTAATACCATCAGGACATGTGGGGACAGAACCTGTTTCCATTGCTAGGGTGACAGGGGGTGGTCTCAGCAGTTGACTCTGTTGGAAGCTGAGGTGAGTTTTACCAGGAAGGAGTGAAAGAAATGCCCTATTGTGACTGGTCCAGAGGCTCCCCTTGTATTCTTAGTGTCAGTTACCTCAGAAGTGGTTGTTTCAGACCCAAAAGGACTCAGGTGGGTTTTTGGGATAGCTGCTGTGGAGACAGAAGGCATTAGACAGTTGAACACCTTGCCTGGTCCCTCAGATGACCCTTCTGCAGTAGGACTCCTGAGGGCTGAAGAACAACAGGTACTGATCACCACCACAACAGTGTGTTGTCATCAATACCACACAAACTGAGACTGTGATTCCCACACGTAAGATGATCTATGAACTGAAGAGCCAAGGGAGTGCTCAGTAAGACTTGCTCACCCTTCAATAGTCCCATGTGGCCTGTGCATAAGTCTAATGGAGAATGGGGACTAACAGTGGACTATTGTAGCCTGAATGACATTACACCATTAGTGAGTGATTCTGTGCCTGATATGTTGGAACTTCAGTATGAACTAGAGTCCAAGGCAGCAAAGTGGTGCCACTATTGACATCGATAACGTGTTTTTCTCCATTCCTCTAGAAGCAGAGTTCAGGCCACAGTTACTTTCACCTGGACGGGTGTGAAGTACACCTGGAACCAACAGCCCCAGGGGTGGAAGCACAGCCCCACCATCTGCCATGGACTGAATCAGGCTGCACTGGAAACAGGTGAGGCTTCAGAACACTTGCAGTACATCGATTATATCATTGAATGGGGGAACATGGCAGAGGAGGTTTTTGAGAAAGGGGAGAAAGTAATCCAGATTCTCCTGAAAGTCAATTTTGCCATCAAAGTAAACTCAAGGGACCTGCCCAGGAAATTCAGTTCCTAGGAATGAAGTGAGGTGATCAATAATATAGCTGCCATGTCCCCACTGACCAGTAAGAAAGAAACACAGCCTTTCCTAGGCACCATGGACTTTTAGAGGATGCACAACCCAGAGTGCTGCCAGATTGTAAATCCTGTCTACCTTGTGACACGAAAGAAAAACAATTTGAAGTGGGACCCTGAACAACAGCAAGCCTTTAAACAGATCAAACAGGAGATTGCCCATGCAGTAGCCCTTGGGCCAGTCAGGACAGGACAGGATGTGAAGAACATGCTCTATGCTGCAGCCAGGGAGAATGGTCCATCCTGGAGCCTCTGGCAGAAGGTACCTGGAGGATGACCTCTCAGGTTCTGAAGTCAGGCCTACAGAGGATCTGAGGCACACTACACCTCAACTGAGAAAGAGATCCTAGTGGCTTATGAAGGGTTTTGAGCTTCCCCAGAAGTGATTGGCACTGAAGCACAGCTTCTTCTGGCACACCAACTACCAGTGCTGGGCTGGATGATTACTGGAAAAGTCCCTGTAACACATAGTGCCACTCATGCGATGTGGAGTAATGGACTGCTCTTATCACACAACAAGCTCAAATAGGAAATCCGAATAGCCCTGGGATCTTGGAAGTCATCAGGAACTGGCCCAATGGTGAGTTTTGGATTATCATCAGAACAGGAAGAGGAGCAGGTGACATGCTGAGGAGGCCCCACCATATAACCAGCTACCAGAGACACTCTCTTCACTGATGGATCCTGCTGTATTGTAGGGACTAATAAGAAATGGAAAGCCCTATGCAGTAAGTCACAGAAGCTGCCAAGGGACAAATTGGATTGAGTCACATCACAGAGCTGGAAGCCATCCAGCTGGCTTTGGTTATCGCCAAGTGAGAGAAGTGGCCAACACTACCTCTACACTGACTTGTGGATGGTAGCAAATGGTCTGAGGGGATGACTGCAAAGATGGAAAAAGGCCAATTGGCAGTGCAGAGGAAAACCCATCTGGACTGCCAAAGAGTGGAAAGATATGGTTACTTGGATGCTACTATCCAAATTAGGAGAAAAGTTGGCATAATTGGCTGAGTTCATGAATTTGTGAGTCCTTAGATCAGTGTCATTTCTTATTCCTTTCCTTGATTAATGTTTATCATAGTTTTGATTGTATGATTCCATAGGCTAATGATTTTGCAAAAATGATCATTGTATTAACCCACCGGGTGCAAATAATTCTTCATCTGGCAGCAGGCTCACAGACAGTACAGTATCAAAATCAGAAATAATCTTTATGTGTAAAAGATGCTCTTATTTGATTAGTCATATAGTCTGTTCTAACTAAACTCAAGTATCATGGTAAATCACTGGGATGATAATGCAGGTATTGTGAATATGAAGAGCAACAAACAGCTTGGGAAATGAATGGATTTTCTGAAACCCCACATTTAGTGCTAAATAATGCCTCCATGTAATAGTTTTCTCTGATATCAGAATATAGGAATCATATTTTGAATAATATTTGTAGGAAGAAGAGTACCAGAGGCATCAACTAGGTCTCTTGAGCTGAAGTAGTTTTCAATTTGAGAAAAAAGCATGTGCCTACTAATTCTGAAATTATCGCCAATTTACATGTTATCTGATTTGATGCAAAGCTTTCTACATCTACCTTAAAACCTACTAAATGCAATCTAATATAGTTATAATCTACCTAGTCTTTCCTCATACACAAGAAGAAGTGCTCCGCAGAGGCTCAGTAATTGATTTGAAGTGCCTATAAACTGCTAAGAATACCAGATGGTTATTGATTTTTTTTTTCCTCCATAGTTAAATTTGTACTGGCTTGCCAGATCTCTGCTACTTAATTTCATTGTCTGTTTTGTGCACTGATCTTTTAGAATAATGTAATAATTTAGGTTGGAAAAGACCTCTAAGTTCATATAGTCCAACAATTGACCTTACACTGCCAAGTCCACCAGTAAACCATGTTCCTAAATGCCACATCTGCATGACTTAAATATTTCCAGGGTTGGCAACTCAACCACTTTCCTGGGGAGCCAGTTGCAATGACTGACATCTCTTTTCATGAAGAAAGTTTTCCTAATGTATAATCTAAACCTCTCCTGACACAACTTGATGCCGTTTCTAATTGTCCTGTTGCTTATCTGGGAGAAGGCCGACACCCACCTTGCTAGTACCTCCTTTCAGGTAGTTGTAGAGGGCATTACATTTTCTAAATGAGCCTCATTTTCTCCAGGCTAAACAACCCCAGCTCCCTCAGCCACTCATAAGACTTGTGATCCTTTTAAAAGTTGGGGGTCTTTGAGGCAAACCAGCTTTTGGCTTGTGGCATTTGCATAAGGCAGAGGCTATGTTTTTGGGGGGGATTTCATCTTTCTGGCCTCTGAAAGGGGTTTTTTTGTGTGAATTTTCTGGGCTCACAACACTAGCAATTTGAGAAGCTGCATTTCAGAGTGAGTTTTGCAACACCTGTCAGCAGCACGAAGTTGGAGATGGTCTGGGGTTAAGCCACTGCTCATCAGTGCTCAGGTTTCCCCCCCTATCAGAGCAGGGACCCAAGGCAGCAGCACCAACACTGCTGGAGTCTGGCAAGTAGCAGGAGGTGGCAGAGAGTGGCAGCACTGAGCCCACACAAACCAGCAGTTCCTGTCTGCCACTACAACTGCTTCATAAGCTTCTACCTTCCCAGGGTTTTTGTTCCAGGGGAAAGGTTGAGGCAAGTGGGGTTCGTCTGCCATCTCCCTTTTGTCTCCCTGACCACGCAATCACCTGCAAAGAGCACCATCAAGGCAGGAGAGCTTGTCTGCTATTTTCCTTTTCCACATGTGGTCACCTGCGGCGGGTGCCATCTTGGGGAAAAGTGTCACTCCACCATTTTAAGCTTGTTCATGGGAAGTCAGTGAGATTTCAGCAACTTTGTAACTAGCAATTGTTACTGTCATTTTTCCTGTTGTTATTTAATTTTTTTAAAGCAAACTGGGTTTTTTTTTTCACTCATATCTATTAGTATTCATTTCTCCTTACTGATGGAAAGGAATGTGTTAAAACTAAGGGGTGGTAACTCATTTTAGAGTGTCCCCCTTAAATTATCTTTTAAACCAAGACACTATCTTTTAGTGAGGGGCCAAAATCTGAACACAGTATTCAAGGTGTGACCTCAGAAGTACTGAGTATAGCAGTATAATCACTTCCCTGGTTTTGCTGGCCACACTATTGCTGATACAAGCCAGGATGCCATTGATCTTCTTGGCCACCTGGGAACATGCTGGATCATATTCATCTGGCTGTTGACCAGCACCCCAAAATCCTTTTCTTCTGGGCAGTTTTACAGCAACTCTTACCCAAGCCTGTTGGGCTGCATGGGGTTGTTGTCACCCAAGTGCTGGACCTAGCACTTTGCCTTATTGAACCTGTGCTGGTTTTGCATTAATTGGCACTTCGGTAGGGAGAGAAGAAGGCATCCAAGGAAGTTTTCTCCCTGAGAACTTCCTCTGTGAATTGATGGGAACAATCAGGGGCTGGTTTGGGTGCTGACAGCCTGGGAAACCAATTGGAGGACTTGGTCCGCCTCTGTGAATTCACATTTTGAAGTGAGCAATGTTGGAGTTCAGGGTATTCCCCTAGCTTCCCTGGATGCCTCGGAACCTGGGCGAAGGGCTCGGAGACCTTGGGACAATGCCCAAGACCCTTGTGGGTTTGATTTAAGTCCCTGGAAAAAATTACCATCATTGCAGGAAGAATTACAAGTCAGAAAAGATAAGTAGAATATAAATTAGACTGTTAGAAAGTAAAAATATGAGTTTGTGACATTGTTATGATAAGAAGTTTAGAACTAAGATGGAGGGGTTTTTCACGTGGTATGTCATTTCTTTTTCTNTGTTGGAGTTCAGGGTATTCCCCTAGCTTCCCTGGATGCCTCGGAAC
>VXBU01016271.1:1209-19351 GCA_013400315.1 Bombycilla garrulus
AAAACAAAAAAACAAACCAAAACCAAACAAAGCAAAAAATCCAAGCAAAACAAAACCAAAACAAAAAACCACCAACCCATTTTAGTCATTAGCATTGTATCACTGGGAAGCATTACAACCACACAAAGTAACAAAACCATTTATCTTTTATACACATTATGGCAAATTCAGTTGTAATGATATGGGCAAAAATTTTCTCATTACTGTTTTTTCAGTAAAAACACAATCAGAAAAAGAGGTAACAGACTGTGTACCTACACTTAGCTGTGTTTCTACCTCAGTCCTTGGTCCAGATACTGCAGACTGACAAAAATTATCCTCTGCTTGCAAACTGTTATTTTCTTTCTTTGAGGCCTCTGCTGTGAAGATTTAAAAGAGGAAACAGAGAAAATTATAGTACCTTTATATAACAACCATGTGTCTTGTTTTCAGCTGTGATAGAGTTACTTTTCTTCCTAGTAGCTCATACAGTGCTCTGCCTTGAATTTAATGTGAGATAACACGTGGATGTTTTAGTTATGCCAAATAGGGGTTGCCCTAATTCAAGGACTTTTCACTTTTTTATGCTGAGTGAGCAGGTGTACAAGAAGATGGGGAGGAGACACAGCCCGGACAACTAACCAAAGGAATATTCCATACCATACTGTTAAGCCCAGAATATAAACTGAGAAGGGCTAATCACTGCAACTGCGTTGTGTATCAGTTCTCTCTCTTGAGATTTATTTTTCTGGTTTTGTTGTCTCCCTTCTAATTATAATTATTGTCATATTTTGCTTCTGTTTAATTTGATTTCAATTCTTAAACTGCCCTTGTTTCAATACAGAGGTTTTACACTTTTTTTCAGATTCTCCTCCCCACCCCACTAAGGGGGGAAGAAGCATTTAGTGGCATTTAGTTGCTTGTCAGGTGTGAAGGAAAGGTCTTCAAGGAAGGCATTCCATGTCACCCAGGCAAGTGGACCACCATGGAGAGAGAGGTGTCTAGTACCTGAAAGAGCTAGCTGAGCTAGAGATGATTTGTCATGAGCCAGAGAACATGTAGTTACATACAGGTCTAGACAAAGTCCAATGCACATAACCTAGATGGCAGATACTTGTATATGTAGCACTCCATCATCATGTGCCAATCATCAGTAATTAATGACCCGGAGAGATCAAGAAGTACCGATGGTGGACGAAGTGGTTTGCTAACTCTGGGAATACAAAGAAAACTCTCCTCTTCTACCTATGGACTTGCCTTTCAAGTGTAAAAAAATCTGTTCAAAAAGTATGAAAAACAGCTCCAGGAGTTCTAGTAACAAAAAGTGGATAGGTTCTACTGCCCACCTGTACAGACAAGTATCTCAGCTATTAAGAGAGCATTCTTTCGCTCAAGAGAGGACAAAGAGTACACACAATAGTTTTTAAAATCCAGTGGGACCACAAAAAGTATATGTAAAAATGAGAAGGAAAATCCAGCTCTATCCTAGAGTCATGGGCATGTGGACTGCAAGGAAAAACAACCACAAATGTGCATTCTTCCAGGAAAATTGCTGCCCCACTCTCCAGTAGACAATTCCCCAGATAGAATGGAATGCCTAATCTTACTCCTGATTCTATGGTAAATAATTATAACCTTTTCACAAAAATTGGACAGAGAATTCTATATCCAGTACTAGAAGGCCCTGACTCCTGTCAATCGGAGAAGAGGATCAGTTAAGTTCACTGGAATGTGAGGATCCAGTAACCTAGAATGTCAAACCCACAAGAGTACAAGGTCTTTCACTTCAGCTGCCTGGGAGACAGGGGAGATTAAGCATCTGTCTACCTGGCATTTTCATTCTGTTGTGGGGCTGTTGAAGAATAGCAGGTGCCAGTCACTAGCACAATGGTGCACCAGCAGAAATACTGCACCAGCTAGATTGCCCAGGAATTTTGACACTGACCAAGGACTGGCCTGAAAAGATTTTGGAATATCACCAGAGGAGAAGATACTGAAGAGGACTCACAGTGTTATAAATTACCAGAAAATGAGAAGAAATACGCCTTATTTACTTATTGTTCTGTCACATTGTGGGAAAGGATCAATGATTGAGAATCCTACAAGTTGCTGAAGGAGAAGATGAATCAAGTGAGTTTGCAGAGGTGAAGGCCATCCAACTGGCTTTTGACATTGCTGAATGAGAAAAATGGCCAATATTTTAGTTCTATATTGACTTGTGTAGTGGCAAATGCCCTGTGGGGTGGTTGCAGCGATGGAAGCAGAGGAACTGGCAGTGAAAGGTAAGGCCATCTGAGCTGCCACATTGTGACAAGATACTGCTGTCTATGTGGAGAACCTGGCTGTGAAAGTACCTTACATAGAGACTGATGCACTCAAGAAATGGGCCACAGAACAACATCGGACAAACCAGCATCAGACTGCTAAGATTGAAGTGACTCAGATGGGTCAGAATAGTTGATGTAAGGGAAAATTACGTCTAGCTTGGTGCACCCATGACACCTCAGATAATCAAGGATGAGATCAAAATTTTACACGGACTCATGATCCAAGGGTGGACTCGACCATGGACATAATTGCACAGATTATCCATGAATGTGAAACATGCACTGCAGTTGAACAGGCCAAGTGCTTAAAGCCTCTCTAGTATGGAGAATGACAACTGAAATAGAAGTATGGGGAAACTGGGCAGAGAGACCATATCACACTTCCCCAAAACTATAAGGAAAATGTCACGTGCTCATAATGGTGGAGGCAACCACTACAGAGGAGAGAATATAGCCTGAAAACTCCATGCCACCACCAGGAACAGTGGGCCTTAAAAAGGAAACCTTAAGAAGATGACAGTGTCCCAGAAATTCCAGAATGAAATAGTGGCATTTCCTAAACAACATCATAGACAACAAGGCCAAAGACCATGGCACTGAGTGGGAATATCACACTCTGTCATGCATCAGCCTCCAGAAAAATAAAATGGTACAACAGACTGTTACCCATTTATCCTGGAGCAGTGAGTGGCAGGACCTTTAAACATTGGACACAAATTTAGCAGAAGCCACCTGTTACGTAAACACTAGCAAATCTGACAGTCAGTCTGGCATGGCACAGTCCAAACTTAAACACGGTGTAGAAAAGGATAAACTTCCTGTAGTGTGTGTAAATATGCAGGAGGAAACAGTAAGGGTTATTTCTGCTCCAGAAAAAGGCAAAATAATTTGTGGAACTGAGCTTGCTCAAGCACCTGGGTGCACTTAGCATGTAATGCAGGTAAATGGAGAAGTCCACTGCATTCCTTATGCAGATTTGATTTTGGGTGAGGGTAGCCAGTAAATTAAATTGCATCATGTTAATTGCCATATAACACTTTATACTGTCTCTTTCATGGTTATATGCTTATCACTGAACTGGGTACCTCACAGCACCCGTTTTCACCATTCTGAATCTGGGGATCTGAACCTGATTTCCATTCAATTGCTATATCAAGAATATTACAGTAAAAACCACCCAGACCAATGACAAATTAATTTTGTGAAACCAAACAAGTGCAGTAGTGATGGAAGCAGAACTGTCTCCAGCATCCAACTGGAAGCAAAATCTTTTCTGCCCTGAAACACTGTTATGACAGATGGAGCTCAAAGTCGTGAACTAAAGGAGCTCGGCAGACATTTTAGAGGGATGGCCTGCAGACTAAGGCAATGATACATGTGGGTGATATGTGCCTATATATTAGAAGGCAGGAAAGGTAATGATGTACTGCAAACAACAGAACCTGGGTATGACATAAAAGATACAGAAAATAAGAAGTGGATATTATCCCACTTTCAGAAGGGATAGAATTAATTTTCTTCCTAGTAGCTGGCACAGTGCTGCATTTTGAATTTAGTATCAGAATGTTGTTGATAATACACTGTTTCAATTGCTGCTGAGTAGTGTTTACCCTATGTCAAGGATTTTCATTTTCCCATGCTTCACCAGTGAGCAGATGCACAAGAAGCTGGGAAGAACCATAGCTAGCACAGCTGTCCGGAACTGGCCACCAGAATATTCCACATCATGTTCAGTATATAAACTGGGGATAGTAGGCTAGAAGAAGCTGCTTGGGGATTGGCTCAGCATCTGTAGTGAGCAACTGCACTGTGCATCACTTCTCTCTCGAATTTTATTTCTCTGTGTCTCCCTTTTCATTACATTTATTATATTTTATCTTAATTATTAAACTGTTCTTACCTCAACCCAGAGGTTTTACTTTTTTTCAGACTCTCCTTCCCATCCCACTTGGGGAGGAGAGGGTGAACAAGCAGCTGTATGGTATTTAGCTGCCAGCTGGGGTTAAAATATTACAGCATTCCATATATGATCTCTCAGGTCTCAGGACAAATAGAAATCTTCCTGCTAGTTTCTACACAGTGTTCACAGAAGTCACTCCTGTAGAGTATTTGTTCAACTTTTATGAAGTGTCAGAAAACAACAAAACAAAGCATCCATACCTTCAATTCTGAGATTTTCTTTTTGCACTATAGACATAATAGACTTTCTCTGGAACCAATCTCCCGTTCCTTCCACTTGCCACAAAAGGTTTTTATCCCCAGGGTACTTCTCAAGGTACTGCTTACAAGCTGAGCAAACACAAGAAAAAACACTATATTATAGATACTATATTCTCAGCTATACCTCGATTATTTTAAAGTTTATCTGAAATCAAATTATTTGCAATCTACCATCATACAGAAACAACAGAAAGAACAGTTTAACAAAATAAATTGCTTTACCCTACACATCCTTCTTAATTAATCCTTTCTTAATATAGGCTTAAATACTTACTACTATTATCTTAAACTGCAAACAAAGATGAATGGGATTTTCTTCTTTTCACTGTCACTGTTCCTGGCAACTACAAGACCCAACTCAGGACAGAAGGGTTCTTAAGCAGAGGATGTAGTCAAGTGTTTTTTGTCACCTCACATTGTAGTAGGCACCTGTGACAAGCACTCTCTGGGAGTGTTAACATGTTACCATTTAATGGTTAATCACTGTTCACTTCAGAATATTTTCTGTGCTGCTGAAAATCCTTCCATCTCTTTTCCCTCTATACCTGTATCAAACATAGCAGTGAAGAGGTATGCATGCTTTGATATTACTCTTTGGTAGTCTCTAGAAAAACTACCATTTTCACCTGGTTCACTACTGATGCATAGTTTCACAGCATAAGATCCTCATTGTGTCATTTCTTGACTATGGAAATGAATTAGTCATTAAATTTTACTCAAGTAATTTTCCTAGTTGAAGCCTAACAAATCAGGTCTTATCAGATCAGTGCCAGACTGTGGTGCTTGGAAAAGCAGAAAATTTCTTCTGGTAAGAAAGACAGATAAAAACATTCATAGAAGGAACATGCCTTGAGAAATAGGGCAAAAGAAATGTACTTCTTGTCTGAACACAGTCCCAAGATCATGGTTTCTAGACTCCATGTCATTTCCTACATGACATAGTCATCTTAGGTTGCTAATGGAAGAACCACATGTGTTTTCCTTGTATTTTAGAACTGTGCCTTCTCATAGACAAGTTAAAGCAGAGCCTAGTATGTCCTTTTCACCAGAAGTTCAGAGGATGCATGAATTACACAACCTTGTGAGGTTTAGGTGTGAACAAGAAAAAGGCAGATATACATCAGATCCCACAGAGAAACACCTCAGCCCATTCTACAGGCTTGGTTGGGAAAATGGGGCAGTGGTAAACTTCACAGCAGCAGAGAGCCAACAGAGTTCAAATAATCTACTTTTACATAAAGAATTAAAAATTGAATTGAGAACTACTTTATCTTAAACAAATCAGGACTTTTAGACTTCACCAAAGTGCAGAAAAATCAATGTAGAACCTGGGGATGAGGCCACAAAAATGGAGCTTGAATGACAATCCTCATTTGAACATGTAACAAAACCACAAAGAGGATCAGAATTAAAAATTAAAGAGCTTGCCTGTATACATGAAGGATGATAGTGGATATCGTAGGCCAAGAGGCTCTTCAGTAAAGGAATCCACAAAGTCTTCCAACATGATTAGCCCAGAGTCTTTCCCACGATGTTTCTTTCTAACAAACATTGTGTCTAGCACTGTCAACTTATACTTCTGTCTAAGAAGAGAGCCACAAACACTTCCTGAAATAATCATAGGGAAAAAATATCCATCAGTATGGATGACAAAACTGCATGCTGACTTACGTGCTACAGCATGTATTTTAGCATATTTAAATAAATAATTTTATAANCTAAAGGAAGTAAAATTCTAAATATAATGTATAATTTTATTAAAAATAAATAATTTCTACTACTCATTTTCTTTTTTTTTTGCGCAAGCCTCATAAGGTTGCCAAGATACATCAACAGAATAACGTAACAGAAAAAGTCTGCAGCACCAGAATGGAACAGGCAAGACACAGCAGAAAGGCTCACTTTGAAATCTCAGTTCCATATGCAAACTATAGTAAAAATGAAACTGAACAATGATGGAGGAGGGAATAGGAGAAAAATAATTTCATTACACTTTTATGATGACTTCTCAGGGCAAATATGAAGACTAATTCAGTTCTTGCTTAAAGACTGAAACAATTATTCCAATTTTTTAAATTAAGACAAAAAAATACTAGGACATTTTACACTAGAATTCTCCCATGAACAACATATTATCCTAAAATAAACAAACATGGGACAGATGGTCACAATACATAGGTACTTCAGTATCAGAGGATTCCAAGGGAAGCTATGAACTCATCAATGAGAAAGGTATGGCATATAATGGCATTAAGACAGTCCATTAATAGCCAACCTATTTTCAGGCTCTTCAGTGAATCTGTGAACTATGCCAAAGAGTTGTCCTCTTCTCTAACAAGGCCAATGAGAAACAAAGTCGGCTATACAGCCCAGTTAGTCTTTGCAACCTCATATTTTTTAGGACCCATGAATGTACTTATACGTAATTATACATACTTTAGGGCCACTAAAACAATCAGAGGGCTGGAGCACCTCCTGCATGGGGAAAGCTGAGGAAAGCTTGAGGTTGTTCAGCTTGGAGAGGAGAAAGCTCTGCGGTGATCTAATTGTGGCCTTTCAGCACCTGAAAAGAGCCTACAAGAGAGCTGGAGAGGGACTTCTTACAGTAGTATAGGATAAGGGGCAATGGCCTTAAGCCACAGGAGGGCAAATTTAGATTGGATATTAGGAAGGAATATTTTTACTGTGAGGGCAGTGAGGCTTGGAACAGGTTACTCAAAGAAGGTGTGAATGCTCTATCCCTAAAAGGGAGTGTTCAAATTGTGTTCAAACTGTGAAACTGTGAATGCTCCATCCATCCCATTATCATGCCAGGCTGGATGGGATCCTGGTCTAATGGAAGGGATCCCTACCCATAGCAGGGGGGTTGAAACTGGACAGTCCATTCCCACCAAAATCATTCCATGATTCCATTATTATTTTCATTTTTCAAGCAAGGAAAACTTGAGCAGAGAAGTTACATTACTTGGGTGCCCTTTGGAATGCATGAAGAGCTCCACCACTCTTCAAAGCATCTGTTTACAGAATGGCCTTTTCCACATAGGCTACTCATTTGGAGAATACAACACAGACTCAAACATGGATAAAATTTTGAAAATGTTTTGAAAGTAAAGCGTTCAGTTTTTGCTAACTCAAGACAAGCACAGTCCAACCCAACTGTAAACAATTGTTCTACAGAAGAAAAAAAAAAAGAAGTAGCTGTCTGGTATACCAAATTTCTTCCAGTTTTAAATACTTGTTGTAATTTACAATGTAAGTATTTCAGCCAGAGATTTTAACAGCCACCTGATCTCCTATGACTGCAGGAAAACACCAACTCAATTAAGCCTGCAAGGTTAGTAAAGCCTACTAATACAATATTCTTCAAACGAGCTATCTCCTCCCCTTTACCACCCAAATCCCACAATCCTCATTTGTTCTACCTGTAGGTTTAACGGAATAGAACCCAATAGCCTCTCCTTTTTTCCACATGATCTTAGCATAATGGCTGCTACCATGACAGAGAAATGGGGTCTCATTTCCTTCTATTTCTTGCGTTCGAAAGATAATTCGATTCAGAACATAGAGAACAACTCTCTCTCCAACAGACTTCACCTAAGGGAACACAGAAAAAACATTTCAGAAGATTGGTCAGATTAGTTAATATCCATACATGAGAGACCTTATTTAACACAGCTGCAGACAGATTTCAAGGAAAGGCTGTAAGTGCTAAAGCAGGATGACTCTCTAAGGTTTGTTATAAGGCCAAAAAAGAAGCTGCTGCAATAGGTTAAGTACAAATCACAACCATAGAGGATATTCCATGTCTTTAATGTCACTCCCAACCCAAAGCATAAAATCTGTGAGAAGGACAGTGGAGTGAGAATGTTATGATATAACTCAAAACTATTTTTGTACCTAAGAAAAGTACACCAAACACAATAGCAGTACATTAGCCTCAGAATTCCCAGGCTAGCAGGTAACTGAAATCTTACAAAGGAGAAATGGTGAGCCTCAGGTTGGCAGGACTTGGCGCACTCACTCCTGGATAGAGTGGTACGACATAATGCAGTGAAAAAACTTGTTACAACAGTTTCTGTGGCATGATATAAGGAACTCAATATCCTTTTCTCTGTCCTACAGAGTTCCTTTTGTATATGAAAGTTGAGTTCACCACTATTCTACTTAATGTGAAGGAAGGAGAAACCATGATCTCTTCCAATGCTTACTCTCAGCTACCTCCCTTGTAAAATATTCAGCTTTCCTGATTTTCCTACCATTAAGAAGTATGTGGCAAGCCAGGCTACATGCTAAACTCCATGTTACACAGGGTTAAATAATGGTAACAAAGGCCAGTGAGCAATAGAGCAGATACCAAACAGCTTACTTTTCCAAACCTCATGTATTGCCACTGCAAGCTATCAGCTCCAACTTGCTTCTGTAAAACACATTCCTGACAGTATTTTTGGTTTACTAGTCTCCTGGTAAGATCTCTATTCTACCAAGATGTTTCAATACAATCAGATCGCAATATTCTAAAGAATAAAGAAAAGAATTGGTAACATGGCTAACATCTAAGTTGTCTGCATATGAAGCTGCTGTACACAAAGGTCACTCTTGCTCTAGACATTATATTCACATTGAGGTTCCTTTCTCCCTTGTACCTATTCCTCCATTCCCTTGCAACAGCCCTCTCATTTCCAAATGAAATTAAGACATGTAATATCTTGCACACTATCTATTTGCCATTATCTTGAAGTATAGGATTAATTTCTAGGTGGATGTTGGAGCGCTTTACCTGATGAAGCCCCTGTCTAGCAGGAACAGATGTTCTCACAATGTCATCAATTGACCACCACTGGTCAGCAAGATACAGGGCTACAGCTTGAAAGAAATAAGGGAAATAAAATGTTAGTGATTCTTACCATTCCAGAAGAAACATATCCATTAAAGTTGCTAAATACTCAGGAATAACAATGTAGTAATCACATTAGGCATCTTCTAGATGGCACTACATTAGTGTAGCTCTTAATACCCTAGTACAAGCAAGGGAGCACTGTACACACCACCCAGATGAAATGCTCCCTAGTCCAAAACTTTTTTTTGATAACTGAGGGGTTTTTGTTTGTTTGGGTGTTTTCTGTGATGTAGTATACAGGAACTATATTCAGACATAGGTACTATCCTTCAACATCTCAACATAGAGCACACTATCCTGTGCTCTAACATCTCCTTTCACTAAAAACTGCCTGTCAAGATAAGTCTCACTCATACATGTATTTTACTACTGGTTGGCTAATGGATACTGATATTGAAACTGTTCAAGTTTTAGGGAGTTAGATGAATGCGAAAAGGCTGATAGCCATGTGAGGAAGAATGTGATCTATAGGCATTTGTGGCATACTTGGCAATCATATACATGGCATTAAATGGAAGGAAACTGGAGAACTGGAAGGGGAGGAAGAAGGAAGGAAGAATGGGAGGAGAAACCCACAGAAGCCATCATCTCAGCCAGACCTACGCTAGGACTTCAATCTAAATACAAATATACACATGATGCTGATCAATCACTATTAATAAAGAGCAGTTAAACTAACGTGCAAATTAATGGATTCCACCTTTTGGAGAGGTGAAGCATACATAAAGAGATCAAAAGATTCATGTTGCACTATGGTCTAGACAAGCACCACATTATTTTGCTACATGTCTTTTGAATTCAATGGATCCAGCTCTGATATAATTAGTTTGTAAAGTTCCAGCACGTGTGTATATAAATCTACAAAAAATAATAGTATGTGAACAGAAAGACGGGGAACAGCAAATGCACAATGGAAAAGTTACGGGCTACAGTAGCATGAAATGAGTAAGCCCTTGGTTACTTGCATTTTTCACAAAAAAATCCACCAAAACAAAAAAACAAAAACAAACAAAAAAATCCCATAGCAATACAGAGATAAAAAACAGAAAACTAAACCTGTGAGAGAATCCCATGGTGCAAAGAGTGCAAGAACTTTGTGAGTCTGCTCTTCACCATAAAGAGGAACGAAACCCACAGATGTCAAGCTAATAGGAACCTGAAACAAAAATATAAAAAAATTCAGTAGACTCTTGCTAAAACAACAGTAGTAAAATACACAGAGAATGTCTATCAAGGTAAACAAGAAGACTATTGAAAATCAAGTCCTTAACAGCTAACTGTAAAAGACAAGTATCAGACCTCAGTCCTTTGTTTAGACACATCCTTCTAGAGACAAACTACATCTAAAGAGCTCTGACTCAAGCTCTGGCAGATTTAGCTACGCTAATTTGTACAGCTCTCTTCTGCCAACAGTTTGTGTGCGCAACTGAAGTAAGGTGTGCAAGGAGCCAGCATTATGTTCACTTGAACAGTCCCAACTGTGCAAGCTCTCAAAGCCAATGGAAAAATGAGGCACTCAGTCAAGCACTGAAACAAACTGGCACAGAAAGACTGTGTTTGTTAACAAATTCTAAAGTGCTACAGTGGGAAGGCAAATTCAAAAGGGTTTTGATTCCTGAAGTTACATACATGTTAGAAATTGTGAAGTTGTCTACTTGATTTTCCTCCTCAGAAAAAAAACATTAAAAGGATCAAACAATCATCTTTTAAGAAATCAAGTACCTCTGCGGAACAGCATTTTGATATTTAAATTCACATGCTTCCATTATTAAATTAACATATAAAAAACATGACAGACATGAATGGTGTGGTAGACAGACTTAATAAATCTGAGATTATGACATTCTATTGTCACAAATTACAATATTAATATGAGCAAACATTTAGGCATACAGCACTTGCATAAATGCAGAAAAGTAGTCAAGACTCTGCTTCTGCCAAGGAATCTGTGGCACCGACCTTTAGATCCCACAGAAAATCCTCTCAGCTCGCTTACTTTCTATTAAAGATATACACTGTTGGTTTTATTGGTACTAGTTCTGATACAAGCATTTGTCTGGACAGAACCAACACTGACCAATTTATCACACAAGGGATATGTGTTTAAAACATAAAAGTGTCACAGCTGTTCTCTACTAGAGCTTGATAACAGCACAATATATTTCAGATAAAGAAAAAGAACCACTTTTGAAATTAGTGAAGCTTATTAATCAAAACTTGATTAATAAAAACTTGAAGAACTGAGATACAAAAAAAGAAACAGCTTAAGTAAACCCCTTAGTGATGGTAGACTTTTGAGAATGCATGAGGCTTGATTCATCAGCTGAAAATTTAAGGTTGGGGTTTTTTTTGTTTTTTAAAAATGCATAATATATATAGATGCATTGCCTAGAAGCAGCACACAGTAACTGAAAATCAGATTTAAACCCAGTTATAGAGTGAAAAGAGTAGAGTTTAACACACAAATTCTTAATTTAGAAAATACAAAAGCTTTGATAAAATAATTCTGAAATTCAACAGGACTGGATATCTTATATCTACGAGGACATTAAGAACACGAGTACCCCACTGTGTGCTGGGTTTTACCTTGCGGTGATCTGGCAAAGAAAAGAATTCAGGAGAGTTTGGATTCTGCCACCGAAGGTCAGCGAGGTAGTCCTCTGCTGAGTTCTCCAAGTCCTCATGACTGTAATTGTTCAATATATCCACAGGGAATGACATGGTCTTGAGAAATAAAGCAATATTATTAAAGTAGATAGTTTGAGACGCACAATGCACATGCAAATAAGACTGTTGAACACCCACGCTCTGCTGTTCACTACAGTCCTCTATATCCATGACAGAAAAGAGGAACACTTCGCCATTTAGGATTAATCAGGATGGTGACCAATAACATCCAGTCTGTAAAAGAATCAAATCTGTGCTCATAAGTAGAAAAGAATTAGATTAGCCTATAGATCCCCATCAATCTCAGTTGTGGCAGATTTCCAACATACAAGCCCCACATTGGCTGCACAAGTACACGCTGCTTTGAGGTGGCAGACTTAGTTCTATCTCCCTCCCAGATGATGTTTTTGATGTCACTGGTCAAGCTATAACTGGGTGATAAGCAAAAATAACCACCCCGATGATAACAAGATGGAGTTAATTTGCAACTTTGCATTTAAACCCATCTCTGAAGAAACCAAAACATTGCTCAGGATTTCTCTCAACAACTGGCTAGTTAGGATTTCAGCTGTGAAGAGAAACTTACACAAGCTCATTAAAAACAAGGCCCACAACAGAGTAAAGACAGATACTTCAAGGAGGTGATGAGACAAGACTAGAACACTGAAGCCAAACCATAGTGGCAATAACTCCTTAAAAGATCATAGATACAAATTTCCCTTGTCAAAGCACCATCAAGTTAAAATGAGCAAGAGCTCCTGGAATCCACTGTGTGTCTTCAGGTAGGACTCTTCCAGCTCTTTAAAGCCACACACAGAAATAAACCCCTCAGCTGCTTTGAAGCTATGACTCAAACTCTCAGAAGCGTGACTAAACACAAGTTCATAAGAACCTATCCTGTTGTCCCGGAGGACCACAAGCATCTTACTCTGTCTTGCTCAGCTCCTATGAACACATCTCACAAGCTTCTGAACACAAGAGTTTTAACACAAGTTTTATGATTCCTAGTCTTCAGTATGGAGTCTTATTTTTCAGTTTTATTTTAAATCTTAGTGTGCAATGATTCTTTTCCCCTCTTTATCTTCAGTCCCCTCTATTTAATCCACCATTCATTATTCTACTAAAACAGGTAAATTAAGTGCAAACAACATCTTATTCTGACTCAATCAGTAGAAATTAAAAGTCTGCATTTTGAAAGCTTTTAAACAGCAATAATATGTTACTACTCAGTGGATTGGAGAGAAGAGGCTGCTCCTTCTACAAAAGAGACTTTTTTCCCCTGTTAAAATTGAACTTTGACACTACTTCATTGGTATCTACAACTGCTGCCTTCAATAGTGTTGCTGATGAAAACACTAATGTTTTCCATGAATGTTGTTGTTCAGATATACACATGCATTCCTCAGAGCCATTTCCTTTCAAGTTCAGTAATTCCTTCCCCTCAACTGTTATCTGCATTTTCTCCTGCCTCCCCCTCCAGTCTCTCACACTGCTCCCACTACTGTTCACTGACCCTATCAGACACTTAGCGACATCTCTTAGTTCTCGTCCTATTTCTTCCCAGATTTCAGGGCTGCCCTTGCCAACACCAGCTCCTTTGGCTCCTCCTGTTTGCAAGCAAACTGATTTCCAGAGGCAAACGTGAGTGGGCATGCTTCTGAAGGCAGCAGCAATGCACAACAGACAAGAGCAGCTGCTGCCAGGGGTGAAACTCATTCACCATTAGCCTCCTTATCTCTAGCAGATATGTCTTGCCTACACAGTTCTCAAACACAACATCAATAGGGCACAGACTATGCTGACATAAGCAAGTTGCAAGACAAAGCAAGGAGAAGTATAAGATCACATGACACTACTTCTACAAGAGAATGAGGCTTTGCCACCTGGTTAACTGTGGTTACCAGACAAGGTAAATTCTGCTGTAAAGGAATACAGATATGTGAAAACCACAAAATTTAATTTTCTGTATGCTGGCAGAAATGGTAAGCCCCCTCTATTACTAAAGAAATACCTAAGTGCTTAGATAACTCTGCTACTAAAAATGAAATTGAGCTGAAGTTCCATTATTACATGACAAACAGACAAATAATCCACAAGCTATAACTTTAAGCCTCCAGGCAATAATTCCTGACATTTTTTTGGAATAAAATAATGAAGGACCAAAGCAGAAAACATTCAATAAGAAATCCAGTAGATAGTCTGAGTTCCAACTACTACACCACTACAAAAATAAAAGCAGCAACCATATATTTGCTTAAAAGCAAAAAGGACTAATGCATTCATTAAATTACTGTCAAAAATCACTCACAGACCTCTCTTCTGTTTGCTATTTGGGCTACCTAATTTCTCATGGCACACTTTGATTTGCTCTCAACTCCCAGTAGTCACTTTTGACTCCTTCTTTCACAGCATTTACAGGGAACATGTTATGCAAAAGAAAACAATACAGAGAAATTTCAAGACTAAACCAAGAAAAACCTACTCAGCACCCCTTCTAAAGAATCACTTATCTTTTTTACCATGCAGCAGATTAGATATGTAAAGTTACAAGCTCTCATACATTTGTGTGATGTACTTTGTCAGTGTGCCGAAGAGGTCAGAAACAGTTCACATTTAAGTTCACAAAATCCGTAAAGAAATCAGTAACCACTCACAAAGTTATCAAGTTATAATAAAAGCATTAAACAAGTAATGAAAGAGTAATGTTCCATGCCAATCTACAGCAGAGCATAAGGAAATGGTTCACAATACAAAATGCAAGCATCTCAAATTTGAAATGCAAAATAACCTGCCAAAGACAAACAAAATCTCTTCCAACAGTAATGAATTAATTTATGTCCCTCATTAAAACACAGTTTTAATGACTTGACAGTATTTTAAACAAAGTAAAAATACAGATGGCTCTACATCAAGCCAGTCTCAAGTAAAACAGGAGAGAGAAAAAAGGCTAGAGAAAACAGCTTTTCAAGTTTTCTTGACTAGAGCACTAACACATTTTTGCTGCAGAGGCAGCAGGAACAGCACAGGTCTCTGTCATGCAGTCCCTCATGCCCCTTTTTGTTGCCCTAAACCTCCATGCACTGCACAACTGTAAAACTGTCAGGTCAAATCTTTCTCACACGTTGCACAACCATGCTCTGCTCATGGGGTACCATTCCAATTTGTTAGCACACAGTCAGGCTGACTGAGCACATGCAATATAGCCCTAAGCAACCAAACTCATCATGACCATTTGTATATAAAAGCATATTAGAAAAGTGTGTTTGGAGGGAAGAATTTTTTTTTCAAATGGGGCAACTTAAGCATTTCATTTTTCAACTGAAAGAAAACAAATATTGCACTCTTCAAAAACATATCTTTTACAAAATAATATTAATGGTTTTGTGTAATAAACTCACATGAAGAATGTATGCTTTAATGTGGAATCATATGACTTTCTTCCTTTGTCAGCATTATGCAAGCTATTACATGAGAAATGGCACGTCCTTTTTTAGGAACAGCTGCAGCACCAGAGGGTAACAGATCAATTCATAGAATGCCAAGAAAAACCACATTTAACAAGATGAGTGAACACATTCCTGTGCAACGCAGGCACTTCCTTATTCACAAAATCTTTATTACTATTAGCATTACGATTAAGCAAAAAAGTGGAATAAGTGAGCAACATTAGAAATTAGTTTAATTCTAAATTATATCTACAACTCCAATTTCAACTCAGAGTGCATGAAAGAGAGACACCCAATACACTTAGGTTCTAGCTCACATGTGGATTTGAGCCAGAATCAAGAGATCTATTCATCCCCTTGCAGTTCCTCAATAACGAATGACACAAAACCTATGTTATTTCTCACAGTATGTCAGAGAGCTTAAATACAGCTTAAAACTGGGTTTGGGTGCCTTTATCTCAGAGGAAGTGAAGTCTAAGTGGTTAGGCTGACAGGATTTAGATGAACTTCCAGCTGTAGCACAGGCTTCATGTGAACACAGATATGTTACTTGATCTGCCTGAACTCCTCTACAAAACACAAGTAATCATTACTTCAGAGGGACCAGCGTGAGAAATACTTTACTGAGATCACACTTGAACAAACATTGTACTAAAACTTGACAAGTACTGGAAATATACAGTTACTTACTCAGCACAGCTTACCTGAACAGCTAATTTTCCTTAAAAAAATAAAATAGTAAAAAAATAAAATCACAAAAAAATCATGCATATTATCAATATTATCTTTTCAAAATAAGATAATGACTGGGACAAATAATCATGGAGGTGAGCAATATTCAGATTTAAATTTGTTTTTAATAATTTTAATAATTATAATTTAATTAGTTGTTTGGGTTTTGTTTTGTTTTTTAATTGTGATTTGCAGTTTAGAGAACAGGTGGCAGGATGCTAAAGCCATGACCTGCAACACTTTTCTGCTAAACCAGGAAAACCAACTTATACCCAGCCTGCAGGATACAAATACAAATCCAGTCCTGTGATAAAACACTGGCCTACTCAGACAAAAAGCAAACTGCAGTAATATCTGACCCAAGCTTTGACCAATTTCAATGAGTGCAGAAGTACTGGATGACCAAACCCCTCAAGGACTGCCACGCATTTTCTATGAATCATCACACAGGTTAAACCAAGTTCTGCTTTAAAAACATAATCCATGATCCCACCATGTTCTCCCAGACCAGCTGTGAGCTGCACCTGGGCTCACATTGTGAGAAGAGACATAAATAACAAACTAAACTAATATATGTCCACCCATACAGCAGTTCCAAAGAAAGTCAAGCCAGGACTCCAGAAGTCCCAGGCAGTGCTTCAGGCCCAGACTGATGACGTACCAAAGTAGCAACAATCTTGATCGGAGCAGCAGGAACATCATTTCCATTTTGCCATATTTGTTTCCCACCTTGCAGCATCCAGTTGCTGGTCTGGTGAAAGCTGTTAAACTACATAAAAATTATAAGAAAATTTAAATTTTTTTAAAAGTAGTCTTTTCAGTCCTCTGGCTTCGATTCCAAAACAAAATTATCACATCTGCCATATCTGCCAGAATTGTTAAGCTCTCCTACCAGTTATTCTGTCAACAGACAAATTACATAAATATTTCAATGCTTTTACTACCAGCTGTTACGTACACACAGCATTTTCATTTTGTTTCTCCTTTATTCAACATCAAATAATTTAAACTGTGAGAAGTTTTTAAAATAGGTTTTCTTATTTCTATAAAAATAGTCTGAAATACTTAAATTAAAAGGTTCATAATTTTATATCATAAAAATAAGCAACTTTTAAACCTAAACATAATTGGTTATTTAAACATGTTTAAGAGAGTACATACTTGATTTATCATGAGTCAACATAATTGAAATACATAGAGAAAACCTGTCCTGTAATTACCTACTTAGACCACCATTGTAACAAAGCTTTTGAGTTTTATAAACATCTCCATCTCTTAAAAGTCTATTAATTTTAGTCTGAGATGTTACGTACATTGACTGTAGGAAGAGGAAGACATTTTAGGAAAGAGGCATTAAAATTTTTAACAATAGAGAGTTTATTAGGATTTCTTGAAAACCGCACCAGCTTGAAGCAGCAACAATAATACACTGATCTGCCACACGAATAGACAGCTCAAGTCCTTCTCATGCTAATAATAATAATAATAATAATAATAATAATAATAATAATAATAATAATAATAATAATGCTTATTTAGAGGTAGGTTTTCTTGGGGNNCATCAAATAATTTAAACTGTGAGAAGTTTTTAAAATAGGTTTTCTTATTTCTATAAAAATAGTCTGAAATACTTAAATTAAAAGGTTCATAATTTTATATCATAAAAATAAGCAACTTTTAAACCTAAACATAATTGGTTATTTAAACATGTTTAAGAGAGTACATACTTGATTTATCATGAGTCAACATAATTGAAATACATAGAGAAAACCTGTCCTGTAATTACCTACTTAGACCACCATTGTAACAAAGCTTTTGAGTTTTATAAACATCTCCATCTCTTAAAAGTCTATTAATTTTAGTCTGAGATGTTA